>JAPMOR010046123.1:40071-50688 GCA_026543865.1 Argiope aurantia | reverse complement strand
TGCAACAAAGTGAAATTATGTATTTATATGCAAAACTTTCCATTTAGCTTTATTTTGCATCAGAATTTTAATACAACCATTTTAAATGACAAAATATCAAACATCCAATGCATTTACATTTAAGAAAGCAACAGAATTTATTTCGATTATGTACTGCACTTATTATGCCCAAAAGCAATAATAATTCATTTATGTTGATAGTTTCTTGAATTATTCGCGCTTTTACTCCATTCTTTATTCATATTAAAGGGATAATTCTATCAAAAATATTTTCTCTATGAAACGATAGGAAAATTAATTTATTTAATTATCATATGTATGTGGAAATATTAGATTTGTGCAATGGCGTTTTTGCCTGATTACTTTTTATAAAAACATATTTCCATTTTCAAATTCGCTAATTTCAGCTTTAAAAGGGAGCAGCTAGTGCTTTTTATATCTTAAGTAATACATTTTTTGCACATTATTTTTAAATCTGAAAGTGGATTTTGAAAATAATTTAAACAATATAAAAGTGTGTATATATATTTGCAATATTCATGATACATATTCAGGATATTATTTTTGATATCATTACTATTCTTGATACATATTCATGATACATATATCATGAATTCAGATATAATAGGAGTTTCTGAGAAAATATATTAATCTATTAAATATAAATTTATTATAGTACATAATACTTTCTTTGAATATCATTTAACAGAAATTTAATTTGCGAAGAATGTAAATCAATTTCACCCTCTTGCAGATCAAGCACATGTTTAACGTGGCCTAGAGGCATAATTTTTTCTTCCAAATATGAAAGTTGCAAATTTGACATCTTTTCCATCGGAAGATGTATTCAAACGTAAATCCTTATCAAAAAATTCCGTCCGTGCTAATGCCTTCCTGTTGCTGGTGTAAAAATCTACAAGTTTAAATTTCGTTTTAGACATCTGTGCTTAGTTCAAACAAAAAAAAACTATCGTGTGACTTCAAAATGGAATATTAATTCAATTAAACTAAACTAAAATTGCTGTTGCTGCTTTATTTGAAATTTATAAGCAGAAATCTAGATGTATATAATATTAGACAAATATAAGATCATAAATAATTTTTATTCTTTAAAAGCAGAGCAAAAAGTTTCTAAATCAACAACCAAAAAATGATGCAGAGTTCTTTTTTTTTATTTTATTGTATCAAAATGTCCCCTCTAAGTTAAGTTTGAAACCAATATGAAGTCATATTCATTATAGGCTGATAATATATTATTATGTAAAATGCTTCTGTCCTTTTGGGTTGATGAAAACTTTCTTGGTGCATTGATTATATCAAACAATATACAATTACTAAAGTATTGTCTGCAAATTTACTTCTAATTTCCTTAATTGGTTTAAGCAGAGAATAATGGATGTTAAGGTTATATTAATATAGGCTGAAATAATAAATCCCTGGCAAAATTTGCTTTGAGAAACTGTCGAATAACCTAGAGGACAATTTTCATCATCTGTTATCGGCTTCCTGTGTCTGACATTCATTCTTAGACGTTTCTGCTGATATTTAATTAGCCAAACCGTTCAGCTCAATGCGCATGCGCCGCAACTCCGCCTTTCATCAACTCTCGTAATTGCGATCCGTTAATGCGAATTAAAATAATTTTCGCATTATGGTTAAAGTTATGCAGGAACTTAAGCTGAACTCAATGATGTTTTCTCAGTAAACGAGTTTATTCCGATTAGTAAGCAAAGTGAAGGTTGTGGCAGCATTAATGAGTTAAGATTTATGAGTTTACTGAAGCGAATCTTTGTTGCATCCGAGAATTATCAAATTAAATGGAGAGAAGTTCTTGAATTCTTTGAGTTCCCGAAGTAGTTTGTCTTTGTCTGAATGAATAAATGTATTTCTGAATTACATTACTCAGGTAAATGATAACTTTAATGGGTAAGCAATTATACAAATGCTTTTTGGAGCACAAGTCGTCGAGAGTTATCTCAGAAATTTTGGTGTAAAATATGCCATATTGTATCAAAATGAATCATAAAAAAAATATAACTATAGGTTAAAATTATTAAGTAATTTATAAGGTAGAAAAATACTTATGTGAAAAATTTTAAGGGATAACAAATGGAAAAAATGAGAAATAAAGAGTGTCCCAAAATCAACGCAAGATTTTTATTTGCCACCATCCGTGCGGTAAAGTTTTAACACAATTAAAAACACCATTTGACAGCTGATAATTTACGCTTAATAAAAATGGAGCGTTATACAATAAAACAACGTGTTAACGCAAGATTTGAATCAAATAAAGAAACAGATTTTTTAACCTTAAATTGTTATATTTTTATTGAATCGTTATATTTTTAATAAAATATACAGAATAGGGTTATGTACGGAATAACATATAAACAAATGATCTTTATGTATTTGCTGGCACATATGTACTCTTATCAAAGTTTTCCATCACCATTTTTCATACATTCGGCTGAATTTTATTAATGCCGTTTTTGATTTCCGCCTTCAATGCACGCGTACTTATGGGCTTGTTGGTATAGATCCTTGACTTGAAATAACCCCATAAAAAGAACTCCATTGGTGTTAAATCACACGTTCTAGGGGGCCAGTTCTCACATTTTTGAATTGTGGCCAGAAGACTTTCAACATTTTTGAATTACTGTTCAACAATGAAAACAGGTTGTTCTATAGTGTAACGCTCCTTTTTACCAACCCTTAAATATCAGCAGTCAAATGGATGTCAATACTTTATTGCTCGAATTATGGCAAATTCAATTCTTCCGTTAATTTTGTTACAGCTATATAATATCCTATTATTTTACCCAGGCATTTAAGTATCTATGTTTAAACCATAAATCTAAGGCTAAATTTAATAAGCTATAAGGTTTTGGAGATTAAGGACCTTCGAGTCCAGGTGCTCCGCCAAAACACCCATCACGTCGTCGTCGTCGTATCTTATTATTATATCTTATAATATCTTATTATTATCTTATTATTAGCGTGTAAAAATTTTTCTAATGGATTGTGACTGAAAAAGAAGGTAAGTTGGAAAAAGGGAAATAAGGAATATATATATATATATATAAGTAAAAAGTAATATACCGAGTATCGAACATTTTTTTAAATCTAGAAGACATTTTTTTAGAAGACAGAAGACAAAACGATTTCTGGCATGTCATGCACTGTTCATTTGTTTACTAATCGAGAAATATATTGTGTCTGATCTGATGGACGCTCATGCCAAAACAATGGTTCTTGAATGAGTTCAGATACCTCGTATTGTGCATTTCAACCGAGTTCAGGTAATAGCTTACGTTATTACAGGCATTAGTGTTGAAAGTTTTCACTCAGAGCTGTAGATGTCTGATCGTCCGGCTTGAGAACACATTAGTAGATGTCTCTATTATATGGATCTCTCGTTTATATTGTACTTTTAAGAGTACCGCAGATAACTGGATTGTTCAGTATATGGAATTCATTCTTTTTTATATTAAATCTGATCAAGGAATTGACCCCTATATTATTTATTTTTATATTTTAAAAACTTCAGTTTAAAAGTATTTGAACAAAGACATTTAAAGTGCCAGAATATTTTTCTAACCTTAAACTGGCTACTCAGAACTGCACAAAAACACACGGAAATTAGCGGGACTACTGCAACAGCAACACTGGCGAGAACTGCAGTTGAGTCTTAAGGGAAATCACGGGCCACGGTACAAACCTTACCTAAGGAAGTAAGTCCCATCATTGGTGGGAGGAGGAAATTCCTCATCTTTTTCTGTACTTGCCAGGGTGGCTAGAACCAATCACCATGCCGGAAGATTCTCATCCTCGTTTTGAGGAGCCCCACCGTCCCGGGGGGAATAGAAGATTTCTCCAAATAAATTTTTATTTGAGAAAAAATACATGTTTGCTATTGTAATTAAGAAAGTAAGAAAATGCATAATCTCAATAAAAATCAACATACAATACAGTTATTTTTTTTCTCATTTTCCATTTCAAATATAATGTATAATATGCAATATTTAAGTCAATAATTAATTTGAAAAAAATATAGGACAATGCAAATATCTTGCAGTACTAACGAATGTCTAAAGAATCATTTAGCAGACTTTTCTTGATGCTTATTAAGATTTTTAAAAAAATTTTAACTCAGTTCTACTCTGAATTTAAAAGCATAATAAGCATTAATAACAGAACAATTACACTTAATTCATAATAATAATGGAAATTTAGAATTTAAATATCAGTTAATCGATTCATTTTAATCAAAGTATTTATATATTAGATCATTATGAATTTAAAAAATAAAAATTAAAGCCAAATTCCATAACAATTGTAAGAATAAATTGTGAAATAGATTAAAGCAAAAACGAGGACATAGAAAATAACAATTATTTCATACATATTTAAGTTAGCTGCTTTAAATTCGAAAATAAATTTTTTATCAAGAATATGAGCATGATAGCGAAACCACGGAGGTTTTGCGCTTTAAAAACAAATCTATGAAGATTATTTATAATTGCTATGATTTGCTATAATAAAAAAAGAAAAACCTAAAATATTCTTTAAGAATGTATTACAAATATATTTCAAATTCTAATATAGAAAATTTTATCAGCTTTTCACAAATTTGCAATTTAGTCTTCACGTCAATATGTTTGATAAAAAAAATCTATTTCAAACATACTAAAAAGTTAATCAAAAATTGAAAGATTCTATTCTATTCCTAAATTGTTTTCAAGTAAAATAAAATTTAAGTGAATAACTTTTAAATGAAAGTAAGCTTTAGCAATAGCCCTTTGGAATGAGTTTGTCAACTAAATCTTAAAGGAATTACAATCATTTTATATCCTATAGCGAACATGGATATATGTTTTCCTTTTTTAATACTAAATAATCTAGAAAATTTCCGTAAAATCCTTTTGAAATAGCTTTGATAAGTTTACGGTGATTATGACATATACTTGTGATATGGAGTTTCGTAAGCAGTCTTAAGTACGTCTGTCTGGTCTTTTCTCTAACATTTCACGAGTGTTCAGAGATATTGTCTGCATATTTTTCCAGCTTTTAAAAGATACATTATCTTATTTTTTTTTCATTTCTAATACCGCCATTTTTCTTCCACTGAGAAAATAATTCAAATTTTTATGAATGCAAACAGACATTTATGACATTTTGTATTAACCAAAATGAAAATTTGGAAATTTATAATTAAAGTGATGGAAAGATATGAAAATAAAAAGAATAGTTTCTTTTCTAATGAGAAATGATAAAGTTTATATAATGAAATAAAGGAAATAAATGGTCTTTAAAATATAAATTAATGCCTATTCTCGAACACACACGCACATATATGTGTGTATATATATGTTTATGTGTGTAAATTTGTGCTTGTATGTATATTAACACATAAAGAAATCTTCATATGTATTTAAGAATGATGCTATATACAGGGTGATTCTAAAGTCATAGAAAAATTTCAATGGTAGATTGGGCATGTATAAAATAATGATTTTTACAATTAAACAGTAGCTGTAAGCGAAAAGAGAGACAGCTACAGAAACTCTTTGCAAGTGAATTCAGGAATTCAGGTCACTGATGTCGGCAGCCATAGTTAAAATCGTGAGGTTATTGCTTTTATTAGAAGTATATTTCACATTTGAAGGTAACGAACCCAGTGGCGTGGGAGTGATTTGGGGAATAAAGAGTCTTGGAGGAAAACAATTGAGTAGGATTCTCAAATTTTTTGTGTGATAGCAGCTTTTTTCTCTATTCGTGTTCAAGAGATATAATTTTATATTAATGTATCCTCACTGATGACAATGGTATTGTACAAGAAGTTAAGTGGAGGATTTTTTCCAAATGTAGAGAATCCCTGATTGAAAGAAATTCAGCTATAATGTGGATTCTTCAATGTTGTAGAACTGAAAAATGAGGCAAAAGGAGTCGTAGTTTATAATCGCGCATCAAAATTGTTCCATTAATAATAAAGCATATCGAATTCCACAGTAATATCTTTGAATGCATACATTTTCCCTAGATTTCTTTTTTTATATCTCTTCCTACTAGGCCATATATGTGTCATGCCATGAAATATATTGATTGGTTGTTATTTATTAAGCTGTATCATTGTAAATTTGTATTTCATTTAAGCTATGCTGCATACTTTACTTAGTATATCCAGGTTTTGTTTTTGAGAGTCTCATATTGAAGGATCATTCACTGTTTGCGGTCTAATGTTTTTTGGTAATCATGAATTTTTCTGAATGTCTAATCTAAGTTTAAAATTTGAGTCGTGATTCTGAAATCACACGGTATACATTATTTCAGAAGCAACGGAAAGGAAACAAAAACGATCAAAAAGTGCATAAGCCTAAAATTATAACAAATGAAAGGTTTCGCAAGTTAAAATATCTGTGTAATTTTTAACTTCTTCAAAATATTACTATTAAACTTTCAGTTTTAATTTTATCTGTATTAATTCGTTTATATTATTTTTTTCCGTGAAATGCGATAATTAAGTAAATAGTAGAATTCATTTTTGACAAAATAATAAATACTACATTGAAAAAGTGAATACTTTTTTAAAATTAATTTTTAAGTTTGAGTCATCTTCTATCTTAAAAATGTATCGTTTTTTTATTACTCTATATGGTAATTTTTATTTATTATTCAGGATTTTTAATAATATAGTTCCTGCATAACTCCTTAGTATGGAACATGTATACAATATTTTGTTGAGCCTAAATCTTAAATCTAAGTGTGGCTCTATAATTCTCAGACTTTCTTCAAATCGAATTTCCTGATAGATATTTTCAGCTGAAATTTTTTTTAGAAAGCAAACAAACTAGAATTTTCGATTCGGATAGTTTTTAACAGGAAAATATTTCATAAATACTGTAACTCAACACATTTTATATATTTTTTTTAATATTGAGAATATATTAACCAATAACCTGAACCTGAAGTTAAAAATTTAAAAAAAATGTCATATATCAAAAAATCTTTGACATTTTATGTTCTTGCCATGAAATCATATTCCGTATCGAAAAGAAATTCTGAATTAAATGAATTTTCAATATTTTCATATTAGAATATGAATAAAGCTTATTTCTTTTCTTCCTTTATAGGAAAATAAACAAATATTGAAAAAAATATTGAAAAATTATTATTGAATATTGAAAATAAACAAATATGCCCTTGAATCAAAAGTCAAAATTTCATTGTTGGTACTATATAAAATGCATACAGAAAAAAAAAATGCTGTTTAATTTTTTTTATCAAAAAGTCTTTTCCTGCTTGAGATATTTTTTTGTAATGTAAGTTGATATTTATTAAACTTAAATTTCTTTTTGATCGAAATTCTATTTATAAATATTTGCAATTTTCGTAGAATTTCACACATTTATATAGCGGATTTATTCTTGATAAGTTGAAAGATTTTATTTCAAAATTAATCTATACCGAATGATTTCTTCACTTTTTTTGGCGGTAACATAGCTTAATATATGACACTTAAATTTAAATATGTTTTTAAATTACGTAGATTGATAATGTTTCAATATAGTTCAGAGTTTTATTAATCTATTTTAAGATTTTTTTAATCAAAAACCATAAGAATTGAATGAAAACTTTAGTCTAAAATTTAAATATTGATTAGAATAATTTAAATTTAATCTAAAAATCCTTGTATACATATAAATTTATTTCGTGTATCTCGGAAACGACTCAAATGACTTGGATAAAATTTTATATTTAGATACGGTTTTACTTTTTAAGTTTATTTACATAGTCTTACATGAAAAAAAAATCACGATTGACATACAAAACAATTTTCTATAATTATATATTAGAGCCATTTTCTACCTGCTCTCATGCTGACAATGTCATATAGCGCAATTTCGTAAATTATTGTGGTACTAGCATTGTTGCATCAAGATGATAATCTACTAGTACCTTAAAAAATTGTGAGATAGCTCTATATAACATTATCCAAATACGAATACTTTTGGTTCACTTCCAATAGAAACAATGCAATTATTATGCTAACCAATTCGAGTAACATGTAAAATTAAATGCATTCATGTTTGTTTTATTTAAATCATCAGTTTATATGTTTGTAAGATTAAAAAATATTCACATGTTATCAGTATGTGATTCAAATCTAAATATTTTCTAAAAAACCAGAATTTTACTTTAAAAAAACATGATGAGTGAGATTATATTTCCTGGTACTAAATTTTATGCCCAAAAAATATTTTTCAAGTAAAAAATAAAGAAGAGTGTTCTAAATAAGACCACAAATGAGTGAAGCCAAATGCAAATGGATTCATTAAGTTATTGTTTTCGAGAAACGTGAAAGTAGCTCTTAAAAAAATTATAACTATACACATATTCGAAAAGTTTTTAAAATCATATGAAACAAATATATTACTCTCAAATTATTTGTCTTCCATTTATCAAATCTTGAAGACAGAGCCTACCGAAATTATCACTTAATATAGCCTGTGATATGTTTAAGAATATCGTTTAGCATAACAATAATAGAATGAAAATTGTGTAACAAATCCTTAGATTTTAAAAGTACAATAATTCGATGCACTAATGTAAGTATTATTGTTGTTATATTACGATAATGTTAATATTAATGTGTTCGATTATAAGTAAATAGTATAATTGTATTTCATTTCGTATCTTAGCTCTTGGGATAGATGAAGTTTTTTTTTATTAGATGCGTAATAATTATTGAGATGAAACGTAATTTAAACAGGAAATTAAATTGTGATTGTTTTATAATATTTCTTATTTTAAAATGAGTAGGTAATTTAAATCATAAATATTATTGTATTTTAAAAATAATTATATCACAAAGTGAATAAAAGCTTATATTAAGAACAATTTTTAATACATTTACTAGATTATTTATTATCTTTTTATAGATATTAAAATATTGTATTATTATCAAGCATATATTCGTGTGTAAAACTTTAAAATCAAATAGATCAGGAAGATATTGTAAAAGAATAAGTATATCTTTATAAACCTAAACAGGTATGAAATTGAATAAAAGGAAATAAGAAGAACTAAATCACAGAGCTCATAATTTGAAAACTTACATGGATTTAGAAACATGATGGTACACTTTTATTTCTATTTTGACAATCTATTCATAGTTTGACAAATATTTATTTGATTTAATTAAATAACGCCTTCTACAAAATATAAAATATACTGAAATTATTTTCATAATAAGTATTACGAAGGATAATATTTTCGATGAAATTATTGAACGATTGAACTTTAAATTATTAAAACAATTTACGTTTCAACTTTGTTATTATTTTTACATTTTTGATAAATATTTATTTTTCTAAAATACTGTTTTTGATAGTCAGCTAGCAAAAGATCTTGACACGCACGCAGGACGTAAAATGGAGCATTTAATAAATAAAAAAAACCGGATAAAAGTTTAATTTAGAAAAAAAAATCATAGATAAACATTTTACATCACTTTCATGTCTTTCAGATGCATGAGGTCAAACAATACTAACATTTCATTTCCAACTAAACATAAAAAAACGTTAAAATTTATTCCCTTTATTTTTTTTTTCCTCTCTCTTTCTTAAAGATAAAAAAAACCTTGCCATCTGAGCTAGACATATCATACATCAAAGTAAAAGGACTCACGTCAAAGAATAAAATAAAAATACAAATCACACTTTAAAGCAAAGAAGTATATATATCCTTTTTACTTAATTTTTTTTCTCCTGGTGAATTCCATCATGACCGTATACACATGGTAGAAAAATTGTGAAAAATGTTGTGAAGCGATACATTATCATCCAACCGCTGTCGACTTAACACCGTGGTGTTTGACCGTGGTAAATGTTACTGGAAATGACAACGACCATTGGTAAAGAGAGTACAAAAGAAAATAGGGAGTGCTCCGCCACAGAAGAGAACTAAAAAAGTGGCAGACGAGTTTCTTCAGAGATAGCGGAAATAATAAGAACCGAGCATCATCAACCTTTTTTATTTGTTGTTGAGATTGGACAGCGATGATATGAGAGGTCTTTTGTTTTTTATGGGTGGCTGAGGATAAGATTGATATTCTCATTTAGGTCAGTTCGATGGTGAAATAACTGGCCTTACTTATCCAATCACCTTTATTAAAACGATATTATGAATGCTATAGCTCCCTTGTAGAGATTTTTATGAGAAGTAAGATTAATATATAATAATTAAATTCTGTATTTCTTTACTGTTATGGTTATGCGAAGATTGTTATTTTCGTTAATTTTCATATGCCAAGATAATTATTTTCATTTATTTTTATATACCAAAAATTGTTATCTTCATTAATTTTTATATGCGGAGACTTTCATTGTCATTAGATTTTATATACCAAGATTGTCATTTACATTAATTTTTATATACCAATAATATTATTAAGATTATTATTTTCGATAATTTTTATATGGCAAGAATTTTATTAATATTATTATTTTCATTAATTTGCATATGCCAAGATTGTTAATTTCGTTAATTTTTATACGCTAAGATTATTATAAAGATTGTTATTTTCATTAATTTTTATATGTCAAGATTGTTATTTTC
>JAPMOR010046123.1:0-34986 GCA_026543865.1 Argiope aurantia | reverse complement strand
AAATCTTTATTGAACAATAAACTATTTATTTTATAACTATAACTTATCTTTCAGTGAATAATATAGACGAAATGTAACATTGTTGTTGGTCTGAATAATCACTTTAAGTTTCAATTCGGATATATATTTCCGGCTAGGGGAACGAAAGGGGTTTCCTTTTCCCGTTTAATTAAAAAAAAGTCATTTATATGAGAAGAAAGAGTTTAATTAAAAATTTAGGTATTAAAAAGACCTATGAAATGAGCTGTCGAGAATTACGTTAATTTAATAAGATCAGGAGCAGATTTTATATTATATATATATATATATATATATATATATATATATATATATATATATATACTAAAATGTAAACAAAACAAATCAATATAAGAACGATACAGACTGCTTTATTCAGTACTTTTATCGACGCAATTAATTTAAAATTTCTCGAATTAATAGATCTCAAATATGGTATAAGAAAAATATAAAATTATTAAATATATAAACTAATACAGAATACATATTATAATAATATAGAAATATAAAATATCATAGAAACTGATATGAAAATTTTAGCAACTACTATTTTCTGCATAATAAGCAATTTAACTGAAATTCAAAACAATTTGTTTAAAAAAAAATATTTTCCAAATATTAAATTATTCTCTCCTGCGACCATCAAGTTCTTACACCATTTTGGATAGGTGGATCGTCGTGGGGCATACCAAAAACAAATTATAAATTTTACTTCAATTAATTAAGTATTCATTAATTCCAACTATTTATTATACATGATTTTTTAAAATACCCACAGTAATTTATTTCCTTTTTAATTTTTCATCTCAGATTAATGTGAATTTAATTAATTCAATAAACCGGTATGTCAATCTCCAAATCGCTATCCTTTATCACTGTATGTCACAGACTGACTCTCCGACCCACCCTAAGGCACAATGATAAAATTTGAACGACCAGATCGCCCTAACAGCAACACTGGCGTAAATGTGGTAGATTTCTAAGGGCCATCACCGGCCACGGTACAACCCTTCCCTAAGGAAGTAGTTAACGCCATCGATGGGAGGAGCCATACAATCATCTTTTCGTGCACCCTTCGGGATGGAGGGACTCAACTACTATGCCGGTAGCTCCTCATCATCAATTACGAAATGTCCCACCCCGGGGGACCTTTATCATTGCATAAACTCGGAGGTTGACTTTGAATAACAACTCAACAATTTAAATCAACAAAGCTACTTTATTATTATTTTTTTTTTCATTTTAATGCACAATTTAACTGGATTCGAAATTTAGTACTTTAAATGTAATCAAAGTTAAACTTTGCATTTCTCTCCTACACATCTTTGTAATAATTCATAATTTTCATCACAAATTTTAGAAATTCATTCAATTATCAATTGAGTATCAGCATTCGTTTGCAAGTCGTATCCAGTATTTGTTGACACACAAGGAATTTATAGGAGCCCCCCAAAAATAATCTAGAAATGAAGTGAAGCAAATTTATTATTTAAAAAAGTTTTTGGTTTATATGAGATATAATCTATTAAGCCTAAGCTATACTATATTTTTCCACCTTTAGTATGTAACAATAAATGACGTAGAATATTTACCAATTTTCTAAAAAAAATTATATCAAAATAATGTGTATATAACGCATGCATGACTAGAAAAAGTCAACTTTCCATTGAAAGATTATTAAGTTATAAAAAAATGAAATGCAATTCATAAATAACTGTTTCTTTCAAATAAACTATTTTTATAGAAATTGCTTAGTTATAAGATTAGAAATTATCATCAAATGGTTTTTTTTATGTATTTTTAATTTTTAATGTGCAACATAAATATAGTTTATATAATCAAAAGATATGCAAATTCAAAAATTAATTTGCATATCTTTTGAAAAAAGTAAATTGAAAATATATGTAAGTGTGGAGTGTCGCTTTGGTAATTATAATCGCTTTATTAATTATAAATATTATAAATGAAACACAATCCTGCTTACATGTCTTTAATGTATAGTGTTTGTAAAAGAATATAAGAAAAAAATAAAACTGATGAGGTTTTTACAAAAATATATAAAATTTACATGTCCAAATAAGTTAGGATTTCGTAGTCACCAACATCCATTTATTTTCTATTGTCGATGTATATTTCTCTCTCAGGTGGAAGTTCTTATTTCTGATTCATATAGCAATACTAAACTCTAAAGATATTTCAAAAGAAAATAAATAACGTTTTAGCTGAAAGTGGCGATTTTAGCTTAGTTCCTTTCATATATTGTAACTATTCGTGTACGAACATGAACAATAAGTATGCATAAAGATCCACAAGATAGCAGGTCCAAAATACTCAAAAACGTATTAAAAAATATAAAATACAAGTATCTTCTAGAATTGTTTTGAACCTGTGTGCCGATAGGCAATGAAAAGCAAAGAATAATGGTCTCAAAAATTATTTTTAAATTTTTGTTTATTAATTTGATATAAATTAGTAGAAGAAATAAAAGCAGAAATTCAGACGTTTCTGTATAATCAGAAACCATTAATATTGTTACGAAATTTCTGCCGGGGTTCGTTTGGATAGTGGAAGTGATATGGTGTGTAGAACGCTCAATCAGCAGGCAGAAGTAGAATAAAAACAACGACGTTTATTTACACGAAGACACACAGGACAGCACAAAAGCGACAACTATATACAGCACAGAAGACGATTATCTTCACCCGAGACGTGTAGCATACAACAGCACGCACAGCAGCACACAACCAGAATCTACTGCAGACAGTAGCGCACAGCTCAGTTCAGCACGAGCTTGACTCAGTCGCTTCTACTTCTCCGACTCTGGCTCGGATTACTGACTTCGTCGTCTCCGACTCGACTTCTCCGTCGTCTCTCCGACTACTGGCTTCGTCGTCCCGTCCTCGGACTTCACTCTCTGGCAGCCGCAGCCCCTTTTATAGGTCTCAGGAGGCGGCGCTAGAAGCCTCTCAGCCAATCAGGAACGTTCGAGGCGTATCTCGGTTCCTACTGGACGGATCGGGAAAATTCTCGAAGTTTCGGGTATTATCTATTTTGGATCCAAAGTCGCCAAATTCGTCGCCAAGTCGCCAAATGGTCGCCAAGTTTGTCGCCAAGCTCCGGGACCTTTGACGCGCCACCTGGACTCTGTCCCATTCAGATGACTGTAAAACTTTCTTTCTATTGAGGGAATAAACTATGCTGGGAAGCCGAATTGCAGGTTTGTAACAATATAATGTTCTAATGAAACGTGCTTTATACAAAATGAAAACTCATTTTACATGATATATACAAATTAATATTTAAAAGATAAAAAAACATAATCCTATCGACATTTGCTTAGAGTAAAATAATTATTATGCTGAATATATAAAGCAAAAAATTATTAGAAGATTACGAACTGTCTAAACAATTTTAGACATATCAAAGAAGGTTTAAAATCATCACGATTGTTATCATGATGTTAAAATTAAAATAATAATTTTTGAAAATGGCATATGAAAAATTCTGCTTTATTTTTACTCAAATAAACATTTGTGGGCCCTTAATTAGGGGAAAAAATTAAACTTTTAAAACTTAACTGAATTGTTAAAACTTAAGTGAACGATTTGATTAATTTATAAACAAAACATTGACAGGAGGAAATATGAATTTGTAATTAATTATTTATCTACCAAAATCAAATATATTTATCCACAATTCTTTTTGTCAGTTTAGCATTTCCTGTTTGTGAATCATGTTTAAATATAACTAGTATGCTTGGTTAAGAATGATTTTGGAAAATAAAATCTTCAGGTGTGTCTTTTTTTTTATATTTGTGTTTTATTTTCTGCAAAACCTACTTTTCTTATGGATATCATTATTTTTAAGGGGGGGGGCTAACGTAAGCTATAATGTCAATTTTAAAATGTTCGGATCATCAATTTCAAGAAAAGTTCACCTTGGAAAACAAGCTGATGAATTAAATTCTATATTTAATTCTTGTACCTTAATATCCTATCTTATACCTTAATATACATTCTTGTATCTTAATATCGAATACTGTATCTTAATATCCATTCTTGTATCTTAATATCGAATCTTGTACCTTAATATCCATTCTTGTATTTTAATATTTCTGGCGAACAAAATATCCTTCTGAGTGGAATAGCAGTCTAATAACAGATAATAATAAAATTTAGAAATATTTAATTCTCTGAGAAAAAAACCTCGATTGTTTCAGAATTTGTGTCCTAGCTACAACATAAAACAACTATTATTTAAGCATACAATTCACATTAAAAATGACAATAGCCGCTGCTTTGAAATGTAATTTTTGCATCGCTCCAACAGAAGCATATAAAGTTATATTGAGAAGTTTCGTTTTGATGCCTCGTTTAGCTTTCTGATACTCTAATGCATATATTTATTTGAATCTACATATGCTTTGTATGGCTTATTTAAGCCGGAATTCTTAAGGGATATTTTCCTGTCCAAAACAATTCTAAGCTGAGTTGTAATGAAGGATTCAAACCCCTGATCTTCATCCATTCTTGAACCTTAATATTTCCTAGTTAGATAAAATTCTCGTTCCATTTTTTTTAGTATAAGAAAGGACTTACATCACGTTATAAAACGCATAATTCCTGAATGACAAATTTTCCATACTTGAGCTCGTTCATCTTATGTAGTTTTGCTTTTATACAAAAATACAGAAAAACAGACTCTTCATCTGCAACTCATGTTCATTCTCTATATATTTTTTTCTGTTACAGTCTTATAAATGAAGCGAAGTAAGATCAGTGCAAATTGTTGTATATATTTATGAAAAATATGGCCTGTCTTCTTCCCGAAGAAGAAACACGTACTTTAGCAAAATAAAAGTGACAGGCTCTAAAAGATTTGCATGAAGACTGGAGAATATGGTACATTCCTAAACCCGTCTTCATTTCCTATTTGCCAACTTATGAATTTTTCATGGATGGGCTACAAAAACAACGATCTTCGGAATCCTTTCTCCTTTACCAAATGCGAAAACCTATCCTTTATATTTTTTGTTTCTTCTTTTTATTGACGATTTTCCTTCGTTCAACTCCTCCCCCTGTTTATACCCATCTTTATTTTTTTTTCTTTTTTTTTCCATGCCTCCTTTATGCTTCCACCACATTCCTTTCTTTAGTGCATTTTCATTCCTGCTGCTTTTTCAGACCAAAAAAATCCAAGGTTTACTGACTCACTAACCGTATTTTTCTTTCTTTATCTATCTCTAATCTGGTATCTATCCTGTTTTTGTTTCACTCATAGAACATAAGGTGCAAACCGAAGAATAAGAAATTCAAGTTATTTTTTTATGTATTCCTGCCCATTGTTTTCTTTTGCTCACGACATCCATATACATCAACCGCCGTATACCTACTGTCTGCATCTAGGCCATAGCTGCCATTAAGCATAAGTTGCTGTAGATCACAATGCACTTTCTTTTCCCTCATACCATTCCTGTCTTTTAGGCATTTACTATCCCATACTTTGGGGAGAAGTCAATGCGATCATTAAGGTACCGGGAATGCTTTCTGGAAAACCTTACTTTATCGCTTGTCCTTCAGGCGGGCACAGCTTTATCGCTCGTTTGCGATGGTGGCGGCGTTTCCAGGGGGATAATGCGAGAAGAGAATAGGACACAGTCATTTTGTGCCCAGAGAATAATGCTCTGCAGGGGATATTTGACTAGGATTCGACAAAGCTCACACATTCCTCTCGTTTATAACAATGCAGTCTATTCTGAGCACAATGCAGAGAACTTTCTGATCCGTTTTAAAATCCTTTGTTCTATTGCTTGCATTCATTTGCAGTGAAATGTAAAATATTGCAGGTCATCCTGATATTTTTATAAAACTCGTTTTTATAAAAGATTAAATGTAGGAAAATGTTATATTTAAGTTAAAGATAAGTAATTTTGTCGGTAATTGTGTGTGAAATAAAATAAAACCGCTTTTTTAAAAAGCTTAAATATATGCAGAAGTTACATATAGCATAAGGAGAAGCAATTTGGTCATTAAATGTGTATAAAATAAAGTTTACCAATAATTGTTTCGCTGAAGGGTTCACACTTTTGACAGAAAATATTCTATACTCACGATAGAGCATCTGACAGAAAAAGAAACATGAAAGAAAACGAAACATAAATAACCTAGATGGTGATTGTGAATTATACACAAACTTTCTTTCATATTCCTTTAAAGGAAGGAATCAGTTCTTTTCAATTATGATATCTTCTGCTGGTAAACACAAAAAATGTGATAAAATTTAATAAAAAAAGACTTTTTATATTTTAAATATATTTACAAGCAAAACAAATTAAGTAAAAAATTCCACATTACCAGTTTAAAGAAATCAAGAATAAGTTTGTTAAGAGCGCGTGGAATTCAAAAAAGTAAACTTTACAATTCAACCATAAAAGAAATAAAAATTTAAAAAAAAATCTCTGAAAGAATATGACTTTTAATATTCTTTCAAATATTTAATTTACATGACAAATTATTTTGTTTATGAAAGAAGGAAATAAAACTTTTCGATTAGTATCATCCGAAACTCCACAAAAGTGACGAAAATCGCCATTTATATAGATGACAAACCATTTTTGTTTCTTAAATTAGGTATTTATGAAAGAAAGATATACATTTTATTATAAATTTATAATAATTATGAATTATAACAATTATCGATATAAAGAATTTAATGTCTTGAAATCCTTACTACTTTCTATTAAATAATGCCAATTACACTGCCGCTTTATTTTTCTAGCAATATTTAAAATAATTATTGTTTTTCATTCTTACTGGCTTAAATTCATTATATATATTCAATTTGATTAAGTATGCAATTGAAGACAATAATTAACAATATATCAAATTATTTCTATGCATTCTAACGGCAAATCACAGAAAGTAAATAAAAATAAATTGAAATAATTTATATTTTTTAAAGAATTAATTAAATCAAAGAACGGAAACACAGATTTCTAATCATAGTCACTGATGTGATTTTGTCAATTTTTATTTCAAATGGAAGTTCACCTCCCCGTAATTAGGCTCCATTTCAATAATTTCAATCACTTATTAATCATCTACCCTCCACCTTTTATTTCTTATTTCAATATGTAAGGGTAGTTTGTCATATGACGAAGCTTCAATAACTAGAATGATTATGGCAATTTTATTCGCCAATGAGTTTTCATTTTTCCAACATTTTAGGAAGATGATGTACTATTGAATCAGTCATATTGATTACAATTATTATCGGGAAAAAACTTCAGTCTTTTATACACCCCCCCAGAAAAAATATTTCAGTACTTCTTTCTATGTAATATTCTATGTAGATTATTGTAATTTACGGTAAACTTCAATTTATTTGTTGGTATGCTTTATACACTTTTAAATAACATATCTCCATAGGTCATATCATTTTTAGCTTTTCTTTGATTGTTTGTATCAAAACTGATAAGCTTTTGGTCTCATTTTGTAATAAACAAGAATGTTTTATGTTAAGGCTTCGATGATAAAACGTTTCTTTCTGAAACGTTCCTTTCATTTGATGATAAAAAAATATTTCTTTTTTTTAATAGCTACGGCTTGAACAACGTTTCTGCAATTATATCCATAGTTAACCAATTATAATATTTGATTTTTATACCGCAATTATATTTTTAATCAACATTTCCATTTGATGTCATAAGATGTAGTTGGTTATAGTTAGATAATAGCAATAATTAAATGTTATTCGCTTGATGAACAAACAGCTATTCGCCAAAAGGCTTTGTATATTTTAAATATAATTTTATTTCACGTGAGTGGCAGTTCCCATGCAGAATACTATTCATGCATAGATGTTCGATTTTTAATGTTGGTCTGCAACTGTGAAGAGTTTTTGCATATCTGCGGCTCGTGTCGATATTTTTTATTCTCCATTAATCTGGTCCATTTTTTTATAAAATCTGTAACCTCTGTTAAACCTCACGCATCTAGATTTAACAAGTTTTATTTGGTGTGCTTAGGATGGTAATGATAAGTTTGGTAACTTTAAGTGGAAAAATTAAACAAACATACTAAAAAAATAAGAAAAAATAATTATTTTTCATCTGAGAAATTCTACAACTTTAAAATACGTTAAAATTTTGAGATCAATTTCGTTAGTAAATTTCTTATACAAGAAATTAAATATTTATTATCAAAAAGAATTAATATAGAATACTTTCTAAAGAGCAATAAATGTTTGCTTCATTCTTTTTAATATGATATAAAGATATATTTTATTGTAGCAAAACCAAAAGTCAATGAATTATACCGGGTGCGGCATAAATTCGTGTAAACTTCAAAAAATCATAATAAAAAAGCAATGCTCGAAAAAAATTTCGGTTTGCGCGAATATGTTCAGAGAGCCTTTGGATTTCGTTATTTCTATTAAAAATATATTTAAAAATGACCGATAGATGGCGTTCACACTGTCATACCGAGATGGTTTATGCAAAGCAGGAAAACAGAAAACAGTAACATTATAGTACATTTTATTTTAAAGCAAAAGATGCTCAACATGATCGCCACCACAAGGTATTAAGCAAGTCAGACGCGTAACTACGCCTATTAAAACTGTGTGTAACATGTCGGCATCGATGCCACTAATGGCTAATTGAATGGTATCTTTCAGTTCTATCAAAGTGGCAGGAGAGCCCTGGTAGACACCAGACTTCAGGTATCCCCACAACCAAAAGACCGCAAGAGAAAGATTTCGCGATCTAATAGGGCCACTCATTCTTTGCTGTCGCAATGCTTTAGTCGCGGATTAACCGTTCTTATACGATCCGGTAGCGACAGCATGCTACTGGCGTCGAATGACATTTCCATTTCCAGCCTTGTGTTTTATAGCTAAACTGATTTTCATAAATAGTCTCGTTATAACGTGTGAGCGCCATCTATCGGTCATTTTCTAAATACATTTTTTAATGGAAATAACAAAATCCAAAGGCTCTCTGAACATATTCCCGCAAAACGCAATTTTTTTCGAGCATTACTTTTTTGTTATGATTTTTTGAAGTTTACACGAATTTATGCCACACCCGATATCTCTACATTCACGAAAAACAGTTAACAGATGTTTTAATACCTAAAGTTTATAGAGGAATAAATTCAAGATTTCCCCAAGTATGACAAATGGTTTTTGTGATTTACTCTTAATGAATATTTCATTAAAAGCGAAATATAGAAGTCTTCTATTTTGTCCAATTAAATTATTGTATTAAATTTCAAAAATAATTAATTAAAATTTTAAAATTAAGTTGAAATTTAGATTTCCACCCTTCATATTCTTCAAAATTCTTTTGAAATAATACGATTCAAAAATTTTATTCATTTAATCTGAGTTTGTTGTCATTATTGAACACCGTCAATACGCGGCATTGTAACAGTATTGCTCCAATTCCTATCAAACATTTACGTGGGCTTTCAAATGCTAGCTGTATGATTCTAACTAATTAAATGATTTAACTAAATTCATGTCAATGATTCCAGTAATTATCCGAGTGCCGCTACTAGATTGTCTCATTACATTGGTCATTGTTGCATTCTGAAGTAAATATAATTTATAGTATCTGAGATCTGAAATTGTGATTTAATTAACGTGTTGGTTAACTAGTATTTCAGAATAATTTTAATTAAGATCTGATTATTTCCAAAGCACGTTTTTTAGCATTGGTTCACTCTTTTGGCTGAATTAATCCTTACTTTATCATATATTTGATATAGAAAAAGAATTGTAATTGTTAAAATATTCAAGTTCCAGATTTTGACGAATCTGCATTCTTTAGACTTCCCCGAGTTCGAAAAACACACTTTTGGAAAATGTCTGTATGTCAGAGACAAATATAACGAAGAAAAGCTTCGAGTCAGACGAATGAAAATTGGTATATGGGAGTTACACCAAATAAGAATTATAAGAGCAATAGATTTATATCAAATTTTGTGTAAAATCCTTTCAAAAGAAGTCTGTCTGGCTGTTTGAATATAACAAACAAATGAAGAAATCAAGATATATGAAATTTAGTACACAAATTTAACATCTACATTGCAGACACTCATCGAATTTTATGTCAAATCCAACAATGGAAGACTGATTGTACTTTCAGGAACATGTTAGTACTATAATTTAAAAACGCAGTGACTTAAATATATCAAATTTGTTATGGGACTTTGAGATTACAAGTGCAGTTTTGTGTGGAATATTTATTAAATTGAATAATAAAAACATGTCTAAAACACAAATTCTTATTTTGAAAATTGTTTACCGCATGAAAGGGATTAATCACCGACAAACTCGTCACAGATGACACGATATATTCATTAAAATTCCTAAATTCACCCCAAAGGTTAATATTTCGTAACTGTTGTACGCCTGTGCCAGGCAAGGCATGCTGTGATAACACCTTTACCACAGAGTACGGGAGAAGAGGTTTGCGAGACCACTTCCACTGGTTGAATTATCGGACTTCCAAAGAGACCCTGATTATATATAATTTTTTAATTAAAAAAATTAATACTCTCGGTTGAATTTAATATTTTATGTCATTCCTTTGATGAAATGAAAGAAGTGGAAATATATTCTCGATAAAATTAAAATCAAATATATATTTATAAAAAATATTTACAACTCTTTTATTGAGGTTTTTAGACTGACTGTTTTCTTACTAATAGACTCAAAAATATAAAAATGTTCACTCCTTTTCCAAATTTTGAACAGCTATTAAACTGTAAAAGAAGTACGTTAAAATAGCAAACTTTAGTTTAATTAATAATCTTAAAACATATCATTAAAAAAAAATAACAGCTTCTCCAAAAATGCAGAAAAAATGCATTATACCATGTACATGTAATTTTTTTCCCACTCCATACTCGCATTGGCGAATTGAAATCATTATGCATGAAACACGTCTCATGAAAGTATGTTATTAAGATTTTCCTTTGTAAGACAGAAACTAAACGTAAAAAAAATAATTTTGCATGGCGAAAGCATTCAAAGATAAAAGGAAATTGGGAGTATCCAAGTAACTATCAAGCTAAAATGTCGATAAAGGTAGCAAAATAAAAAGAAATACTTTTCAATCTAACTTCAGAGAAAAAAATGCCGAGGAAAAGAAAAAAAATATATTAAAAAAAGCTACTTCTGTAATAACATTTCAAAAAATAGTAAAAGTGTGTGGGAAAAAACAGTGATAAAAAGTTACGCACTCTTTGGCAGACTGCCTGCAAAGATTTTCGATACTTTTCCTTCATTTTTAAGCTCTCAGGGCCAGGAAAGTTTGACTTAAAAAATGTGCTGTTTGTCCTGTAATCCTTCTACGTCTGGAGTTAGGTTATTGCAGTAAAGAGAAATTTGATTGTTCCTTTCATTTGGTAAATAGTTTGTGTAACCAACCTGTCAAAAGATATATATATTTCTGTTTAAGGAAGTTACGAACTTATTGCCTTAAGGATTTATAGATTCTGAAAGAGCAAGGATTTTTATTCTCCATATTTATTTCATGTTGATTTTGCAGAGAGTAAAGCGTTTTGTTACATTTATGATACGTTATCTTTAGCTTTCGATAACCGCTAATGACAATATTATATAGTCAATCTGTAGGATACATGATTTTTTGATTTTGCAGGGAGCAAAACGTTTTGTGAAATTTATGCATACGTTGTGTATACAGTTTGTAAACCATTAATATCACTATAATATATCCAATCTATAGGACACCTGATTTGTTGATTTTGCAGAGAGTAAAGCTTTTTTTTTCATTTATGAATAAGTTGTATTTAGCGTTTGTAAATCGCTAATGACATATTATACAGTAAATCTATAGGATATGCAATTTGTAGATTCTGCAGAGAGCAAATCTTTTTGTTGCATTTATAAATACACTGTCTTTAGTGTTTGAAAACCTCTAATGACACTGTTATATTGCCAATCTTTAGGAGATACATTGATTTTTCAGAGAGCAAAGCCTTTGGTTACATTTATGAATGCATTTTCTATTGTGTTTGAAAACGAATAAGGACAATATTCTATAGCTAATCTATAGAATACATTGATTTATGAAATTAAAATGAGGAATGCTAATAAGTAACGATATGTTTCAATAATTGACAGCATTTTTTTTCTTGCAGTATATTGATTAGCACATCAAGTTTGTGAATGCAATATGCAATTATATTGCAACGTGTCAACTATTCTCAGTACATGTTTATTTTGATTTCGCTGCTTAATTTATTAATATACAATAATTTCACGACATTAAAACATTACAAAATTTTGTTATGAGATATTTTGATATCTAAATCGAGTATTTTTACTATTCAAATCTCGTTTTATCATAACACCTTTTTTTTCAACAATCTTCTATATTTGCTTATCTTTATTTTCGATTATAAATGTTCTTTATCTTTCTAGAAATGTCTAGTGTACATAAAAATTTGTATAATTTTTAAACAACTATGCATAATAATTATGTGTTCGATATATTTCTTTGCTGAAACTTTTTACAAATTTTGAATATATATATTCTGAGTATACTTTTAAAAACAGCATTTTTACGAGTTA
This sequence comes from Argiope aurantia, assembly GCA_026543865.1. Lineage (NCBI taxonomy): Eukaryota > Metazoa > Arthropoda > Arachnida > Araneae > Araneidae > Argiope > Argiope aurantia. The sequence goes on along the minus strand of JAPMOR010046123.1, from coordinate 22,365 downwards.
TACAAAGGTTGGTAAAATCATGTTAATCTCTATGTGGGTCGGTTATATGTTTAACTATTTAACATTTCGTTTTGTTCCCTGTTGATTTTTTTTTCTTTTTATGTGTCATATTAACAACATACTTAAATAGTGAGGACAAATTATAAATTGCATACTTGTTAATATTTCGATTTTTTTTACTAAATTTGTTTGGCTAATATTAGTGAGTAATATATCAATTTACAGCATTATGTTTGTTTTTTATCGTCCATAAATGAGGCATTTTAACAGAATAAAATATCCTTTTGTAGAGCTAATTTAGCAAAAGATTTTTTTTTTTCATTTTTCGAAGTTTATTCCTGTATAAATTATTCCAACTTTTTGAATTATATTGTAAATAAATTTAAATAATTCATTTTTTTATTATTCATACGATAATTAGATAATTATCTTAAAATACCATTAAAGGATCGAACTCAAATGTTTATACTGAATTGCATCATAAATTTATCAGAAGCGGTCTAATTTGTTGTTAATAGTGCAGTAGTAGTAATAGTAGTAGTAGTAATGGATAGTATTAAGTAATCTGAAAGATATAAGAAAGTATATTTTTAAATTGTAATTATCGTTTTCACAAATATAATTCTTGATTCCTAAAACAAAGGACTGATAATAGAATAAATAAGATATTACTTTTTTTAATCCAATAATCAATTAATCCTATTAAAATGAGATAAACTATTGAACCAACAGAAATGTTCTTCTTTATGCAAAACTGGCACATTTCTATTAATAAAAACAATATCGATCTATTCGCTGATCTAATTTGCGTATTCTCAATTAAGCCTGCTAATAGTTTCGCAATTTTTTTTTCTATTTAATCAACTTGTGATAGATGAATTTGTCTTACTATTAGTAGAAAAATTCTGCTTTTCTCTTCCAGAATCCTCGTTTCTTATGGGTGTTTTGAAAATTCGATTGCATTTTTTTTTTTGAAAATAGAAAAAACAGATGCGTTTTCCAACAAGTGTAAAAGTGTTGAAAACTATTTTTCTATACTGACAAAGTGTTTAATAGAATATCACGATCAAAATCATTAACACTAGATTTACCAGACCAGTCATTTTGATTGGTCGTGTAACTTCAATTCAAAATTCCTGCTACATTAAACATTTGCTTTCCAAAATGATGTTATGACTTTTGTAGCTATAAATAGAGAATACATTTTATGAACTTTATTTTACTTTATATATGTTAGAAACAAATATATTTTTTTTGTTATAACTATTTATACCAGTACCAGTCAAAATGACTGGTGAATGTTTCTATGAAGGAATCATGAGACCGTGGAAATACAAATAGTGCCCATACGTCTTTTGTTCAATACTTTATCGTTATCGAGCCGATTTATGTGATTACGGTGTCTTTAGGATTTCTTTACGAGTACTTAGTGCAAGTGATCTCCAAACGTAATCATTCATCTTTACCCATACAGGTAAGAAGGTAAGAAACATTTATGTGTATTTGAATATATTCAAAAATATATTCTTCGGCAAGTAGCCTGCCTGCATATCGTCAGCCCCTGAAAATTTCAAAACGAATAAAAGTTTCTACATATTTAGAAAATGCAACCAGCATACCTCAGGATTGTTCAGATGTGGAAAGTGAATTATATGATAGCGACGGTGAGTTATTAGATACACAAATTGATCCACAAGGCAATGATGAAAACAGTGCTATTATCCTGAGTAGTGATGAGGAAGTTCCTGATGAAGACAATATAGATCAAAACAAAAAAAGTCTATGCGGAAAGTGTACAAGTAACAAAATCTTCATATGTAGAAATTGTGAGCCTATAAAAAATTAAATGTTTTGTTATTTGAAGATGTCCATAAATCCATTTTTGTATAAAAATTAATATTGTTAAACCCTTTTCACCATTTTTTAAAAATGAATAAAGACTGGAAATCACGATGAGCATTTTTTCTTATACACCAGTCATATTGACTGGTTATGGTAGAAATAGATATATTTAAATGGCTGGTAAATCTAATGTTAATTTTTTCCCGTTAATTCCGAGAAAAATTAACAGTATGGGTAAAATAAATCACTTTTTCGATCATAAAAATGACACCATTATTAACTATTATTATTAAGGTGGGTTCACACGTGGCCAACTATTGCGCGCAATAGAAGATCACAGCTACTTCAGGAAAATCACGTGAACGCAATGAGAAATGCTTGTCCCTTCAGGACAACCATTTGCTATTGCCCCACCGTCGTTGTCTCAACCGCTCCACATGGACAATACAAGGACAACAGTAGAGAGACAACAATTGCGCGCAACCATTGGCCTCATGTGAACCCACCTTTAGATAGGAGTCAGTGAGAGTGGTCACCCTAAAACTTTCTCGCGTACTCTATAATATTTTTGACCGTATGTCATTAGGTGCAATACTTTTGAAAAAGCAAACACGTGTGCAATCGATTTTTGGCGATTAATTACTTGGATTCCGTTAATAAACAAGCATCGGAACACCGAATATGTCTTTTGGATGACTTTTTACTACCAGTTGATATCAGAATCCCAATATTTAATTTATTGTATGTTTTTTTATTTATCTTCGTTATACCTAGTATAAGTATAGAGTGACTAATTGATCGATTCCTTGCTCGATTTAGTTCCAAATTTGATAGGCATCTATGAATTAGACATTAAATTCGTGTACCAACTTTTGCGTGTTCAGTTCTTGATGTTTTGAACTCATAAAGTTTAAACTGTTACATCCAGGTTGACAAACAAACTTTTCCTGGCCCAAGCTTGTACACTATTTTAATGGAATCTACAAATTTGGAATAAAGAGCATATACCGAATTCCAATCAATGCCTGACTCAAAGTGTTTTCGAATTATCTTCATTGACAATAAAAGGTAATTTTAGAAATGCATTATTAAGGATACTTTCCAAAAAAATTCACATTTTAGTGCAATGGGCGTATGGTGAACAGAGTCCCACAGGCTCAATTACCAATGTTGTCGCTTCATTTTAAGGAAAACACAAAGACAGAAAATAAAGTAATAAATAAGCGCTCGAAAGCTTTAAGCCGGACATTAGATATAAAAACAATCGATATAGTGACAGAAAGTCGTATGAGGTATGAGTTGTTATGTCGTAGAGAGGAACTTCACACAATTACTCTGAAAGAACTACTCGCTTGAGATGAAAGCAACGGCCGACTCGCTAATTGACTCAAGACTCGAACGACTCCCAACTTTGCCTCTCTTTCCATAACAGGTCTACATAAGTTCCAAATAATATGTTATCTTTGCTTTTAATTAATATATCATGAAAATTTTAGCACTTGCAGGAATTTTTACTTTTATTGGTAATGTCGCCAAATTCTTCACCATTACCAAATGCTTACCGAGTGTGTCGCCAAGCCATGGATCATTAATTCGGTATCCATTATTGCCATTAGTAAAAAGATCGCCCTTGATAGGAGAAATATTGTATTACGAAGTAATATCTTTAATTCGTAGCAGTATTTTTCGGAACCAGAGAGGGTTGACTCGTGAAGAGTCGTTAAAATGTCGAGTTTCAATTTTTCTACAATCGCAATAATTTCTCTTTGCTCACTTCGTATATAAGAATCCAATAAAAAAACAACAAAAATATTTTCATAAATAATACATGAGAAATATACAATTTTAATGTAATATTTCTAAGCAGGAAATAATACCAACATTGTACATTTTAAAATTATTATTGTATTTCATTCACACACATTTTCTATCTGTAACACCAAGTGCCTTTATTTGAAACATAGTTGTTATGCTAATAATATAATAAAGGAAGAATGCTAGATGGAATATTCCGTTTATGAAGATATTTATTATAATAGTTGTAGGATTTGTAAATGCTCACTCATTTGAATATTAAAGGATACTACAAATTTCGAAGATAATTACCTCAAACTTTGAGTGTAACTTAATAACGTGGAACTGTCAGTATTAGAAAATGGAGAAACTACATTGATGAAACACCCTCACATACCAAACAGGTGTTTATAAGATGTGTTTATAAGATAACAGGTGTTTATAAGTATTATAAGACAAGTATTAATATAAGTACAGTTATAAGATAAGTATTATTATTTATTTGCAGAAAGTAATTTGAAATTAAATTAACAATTTATAATTGTAATTATTACAATGTTAATAATATTTATCCAAAGGATAATAAGTCATTCAAATGATAAATGGATTATAGCTAAAATTCTATTAATAAATAATTATAGAACTTGTAATTATTATATTTCTTTTTCAATTAAATAGTGAGACTTACTGTAATTTATATAACTTATCATTAAAAAGGACGTTCAAATTAGGAAATTATTGTGTACAAACAACTAAGATAATTCTTTGTTAAATAAGGGAATCGGTTAGAAACCACAACTGAAACAAATAGCAGTTATTAATCGAAATAACACTTAAGCAGATGACACACAACTTGAAGTGGTTTTCCAGCAAATTTATTAAATAACTTATACTTGTGTGAGCACAGAGCGAGGTCACTTATTAATTGAGAAAGTTGTCAAACTATATTTTATTTCTAATTTTATATGGCAATTATAACTCCATTTTTTTGTATATAAATTAAAATGTATAGCAAAATATTTTCTAAAATATAAGAATCAAAAATTTATTAATTCCTTTTATTATAGAAGTAAATATAGTTTTTATATATTACCACTTGCATTTATGTAAAATAGCTATTTTATTTTTAAATTAAATTATAATGGTTTTCATATATGATATGAATGGGTAGGAAGAATTAATTATATTTGAAAGATGATATCGTTAGTTTAATTTAAAATTGTTAATTCAATAAATTATACAAGAAACATATTTTCACTACTTAGTTTAAGGTCATGTATGCTGCATTACATGGTTAGTCATTCCCTACAGACATCAAAAACTTGTAGTATATGATGCATTCTAACAATTCCAAAAAAAAACTTATTTTTTCGGTATTCCAAACGTTATATTTTAGTAATCGGTAGAATATTGTGCTGTAATATTTTAATGATAATATTTTCATATACACTACTAACATATCAATTTCATTTAAAATCGAATTTCCTCAAAGCTTTTTATAATATCAGAATCGGATTTATTTCTCAGTTTTACGATAATTTATAATTCAAAACAAAATTCTAATTATTTTTTGAAGTATATTCTACATATTTAACCAGATGTTAATTGGGAAGTGGAAAAATACTTCAGATTAAGATATGATCATAAATGGTTTACTGGATGTGGAATTTCAAATGTCTGAAGAAAATTATATCAAGTTCAACTATTAAATATGTAATTGAATAGTAAACAACGGGATTTTATAATGATAAGACATGGAATCCTTTAATTGAATTGTTCCCTATGTTCAGCCGTATTGGATAGTCGCTCTACAAGGATATCGATATGGAGGGAAACGATTGATTTGTGAAACTGACAAATCTTTTGAAGCTACAGGAGGATTTGAAATGGCTTATATTATCAATAGTGCTCACATAACTGGGATCATGCTTTATCTGAAACTGCACTCTCTGTGTTTTCGATCCAAAATATTCGGTACCAAATGATTTAAACGGGTACGAGGGTCTTGTGTGCTATTAATACATTAAGGTACAGTTTCCCAAATTATATTTAACTTCAAAGTTAAAAGAATTATTTATTCATATTTTTACATGGTATTTTGACATTAATGGTACTACTAATAATAGCAAAATCCTATGGAGTTAAATTTTTTTAATAAATAGCCGCCTTTGGCGACAAGCCGGTTCGCCATTATTACCGCTAGCTACAATTTTCAATTAAATATTTTAAGTAACTGGTCTCTTAAAGGATTCTCAAACAAAACATTTTTAATCTTCAAATTTTGATAGTCATACCAAACTTATACGGTTTTGATCGTTTCGTTCAATTTACTATACATATTTTGCTGATTTGTTGTCATTTCCGGTAAAACTTCAACTTAAATTTAAAATGTAAATGATGAAATTGCAATTAATATTAAGATATTTTTTAATAAAACCAAGGGTTTTATTTTATTTATCATCATTATTGCTATTTATTAATTATTATTATTATTGAATGTGAGTATTGCAACCAGAATCCCTCGGTATTTAAATCTTATGTTAACTACAAAATATTTTTCATAATTTATGTAATATCTCAAACAATAATTCAACAAAAACTTCTGAGATTCAGTATAAAATTCAGTTTTTAGTTTCGCTTTCAAAAGGATTGAAATGAAATCAATAATAATATTCTGTTCCTGCCTATAAATATATTTCAAAAATTATGAAGTCTAAATTTAATGCAGTAAGGTATCATATTCTGTGAAATATTCTGGACACACCAAATTTTAAATAAATGATTGAATGTTTCTATTTTCCACGATCAACTAAGACTTATTTATGAAGTTTTAAATGTTACAAATTTAGAAAAACTCACTATTTTCATAATCTTAGGCCAATTAATCTTGAGAAACCTACGCGCTGATTGGCGTATTTTCTTTGAAGCGATCGATGGAAAATCTAAAATTATTCTTTTTTTTATTGAATAGTGATAATCAAATTTTCATAAATCAGTTAGTTTAAGTGATTGGAAATTAACTCTTAAAAGTCAGTGATTTAGTTGATTGGAAATTAACTCTATGACAACCATAAAATTTGTGCTTTCTCTTGTGGTGTATACATTTTCTTAATATCCGCTCGAATAGAACATCACATACAAAAGTACTACATAGAACAAACACATCAAAAGTAAACATAACATTTCAATAGTTGCCAAAAACAAAAGAGAGAAAAATGCAATTAATAAGCAGACGATATTTAGAACAGTACAGATATTTAGACTGGAAAATGAAACTGTCTGAAATTAATCACACGCGCAGACGATATTTACAAAAGTATAAATACTCAAACCGGAAAAGGAAAATATATGAGTTATTCCATCAATAAATGCCATAAGTTTATTTATATCTTCATTATTTTATGAGTCATTAAAAAATCAAAATGGGTCCGGGACTAAATAAACACCCTGTATAGAGAGTGTAAAAGATCATAAAATAATTTTCCTGAATTTATTTTTTAGAAAAAATAATATTTCATATTTGTTTCATTTCCTACAAACACGTGCCAAAAATTATATTTTTGCAGATTTCATTTCCAAAAAGATTTAATTTATTTTTAATTGGAGCTTTAATCAATGTGATGTGAGCTTTAATCAATGAAAAAAGCTAATTTTTTTTCATAAATGCGAAACGCGCTTAATTTTAATTTTTATTTTTTACGAAAAAAATATTGAAAAGCATAGTTAAAATATTTATTTAAAAATTCATTAAAAATAGAAATTTAATTTTAAGATTGAAACATTAGTATCATTTAAAAGATAAATTTTTGATCTTTAACTTCATGTAAAAATCTTTTTTGTGCGGTAATATTTTCGGAAGTTATAGCAGAAACACGCCGAAATTTCGCTTAATTTTTAAATAAATAAAATTCTAATTAAAAATTCGAAAAAATAACCCTCAGGTGCACATTCCCAACCTGCAAGGTATACACGTGTCAAATTTGGTACCTTTAGGTTGAATGGTCTGGCCTGTAGAGCGCCAACACACACACACACACACATTGAGCTTTATTATAAGTATAGATAAAGGAGATGTAATAAAATCAATGAAAAGTTTTATAGTTCATGAATTAATTTATTTACATTCAATATTTCTGAAGGTAAGGGTCCTTAATAATTTGTAAAAGTTTATAAATTTATAATATTTTGACAAATTCGAAATTGTGACTGTGTGATGCTTTGACTAATTTTAGATTCTACCTTGAAATTTTTTTTGAAGAAACATCTTCTAATAACAGAATAAGTATATCTTCTTTTTTGCATTTTAAGTGTTAATTTGCTTAGCTATTTTTGGTAGTGTATTAATATTTGCTTCGTATCAGAAAACTTCGAGTGTAGTTTTTTGACGTAGTATTTTATGTTTTTCTCGTATTTTATTATTACTGTTATTTTGAAGTTTAAAGCATTGTAACAAAACTCAGGAAATGCTTATAGCTGTGCAAATCAATTTGTAATGAACGGAATAAACTATGCTTTCAATGCAAGAGGCCAAACAGTTTAAATAGATGAATAAATATTTGAATAGTAACCAGGCACTCACAAATTCTTACATCAATACAAGGAATTCTGAGAATCAAGGAAAGCATTCTTTTCAAAATCTTAAGAATGTTTAAGAAATATATTATAAAAAATGCTACTATTCTAAGAATATTCTAAATATTGTTACAAACCTACAATTCGGCTCCCCAGCATAGTTTGTTCCATCATTGGAAAGAAAGTTTTACAGTCATCTGAATGGGACTAGCGCGTCGGAGGTCCCAGAGCTTGGCGACCATTTGGCGACTTGGCGACAAATTTGGCGACTTTGGCGCCAAAATAGATAATACCCAAAACTTCGAGAATTTTCCCAATCCGTCCAGTAGGAACCGAGATACGTCTCGAACGTTCCTGATTCGTTGAGAGGCTTCTAGCCCCGCCTCCTGAGACCTATAAAAGGGGCTGCGGCTGCCAGAGAGTAAACTCCGAGTTGGGAGACGACGAAGCCAGTAGTCGGAGAGACGACGGAGTAGTCCGAGTTCGAGAGCAGCGGAGTCGAGTCGACGAAGTCAGTAAGCCGAGTCGGAGAAGTAGAAGACGGAAGAGTCGTAAGCGACGGTGAGCAGCGACTGAGTCAAGCTCGTGCTGAACTGAGCTGTGCGCTACTGTCTGCGGTAGATTCTGGTTGTATGCTGCTGTGCATGCTACACGTCTCGGGTGAAGATAATCGTCTTCTGTGCTGTATATAGTTGTCGCTTTGTGCTGTCCTGTGTGTCTTCGTGTAAATAAACGCTGTTGTTTTATTTTCTACTGCCGTCTGCTGATTGAGCGTTCTACACACCATATCACTACCACTATCCAAACGAACCCCGGCAGAAAATTTCGTAACAATATTATAAGAATTTCTGTCATACCATTTTTAATGAATGCTAATTTGACAATGACATTGTGTTGATAATCATGATGATATTTTGAAAAGTAAAATGGAAACTGAAAGATTCTAATATATGACGGATGAAAAAATGAAATATTTAAAAAGAAAAATTTTTCTCAAAACGTCCATGATGATCTTACATATTACATTCATCCACAAAAATAGCTTTCAGGCAAAGTTTAATATAATTCAAATTGCTTATAATATTATTATGAAATTTATAATTCAAAAATATGTGTAAAACTTTCGACCTAATAGATTCGATAGTTAAGGTAGGTGACTATGTTGTAAAGTCGATTTTTTGATGAATTATGATTTTGGTATTTAATATTCTTAATGTTTTATCTTAATGTTTATTCTTCAGGTTTCTTTATAAAAAAGCTAGAATTTTCCTACGTTTCGAAGCTTGTTTCTTACGAAGTTACATTGATTTTTATATGGGTGTTTACATGCATTTTAATGCTGTTTCCTAATATTTTTGGTAGATATTTCGTACAAAAACCTCATAAACTGAATTCTAATGAGATTTTTTTTTTCTAATTGGAATATTATGGTATTTCTATAATAATTTTTCAATGTGCTCTACAGTTCTTGAACAAGGCAATAAATAATCAAATATTTTAAAATGCGAAATGCTTCACAGTGAAAAAAAAATACTTATTCACCAGACTAACTCCAATATTTACAGAATGGATAGAAATACAGATTATTTTTTAGTTCGGGAATTAAATAATATATTTCTTAAGCCATCTGCAAAATTTTAATGAAATTGTTTCATAAACCTTTAAACCAGAACTTTTTCTTCTTCTTTTTATTCAGACAAAATCCCTATATCAATTTTTTTTAAATGTCACTTAACTTGATTATTTTGTTTCATAGTTATTTTTTCAATCTTTTTATGTGAATATTCAAAAAAAAAAAAAAAATTCCCCGAGTATTCACCCCGGACGTCATCACATACCATCTCAAAACCAAGACAAGACATACACACACAAAAAAAAATACTGAACGAGCCAGTAAACATTTATTTAAACCACATAATAATTTCCAAAAAAACTTTTTCTAATTAGAAATACATCCGTGTGAAAGTGCGTGATAAATCTGAATATTATGACACTCACATTACTTTGTATCCTGGATAAAAATAGATATTCCAACATTAATGTGCCGGGCATTAATTTTGTTTTAAAATGGACATTCCAATATTAATATGTCGAACATGTTAAACACTTCATCCATTGCAGATTTATGTTTTCTATATTTTTTCTATACATGCAGTGCTATAATCGTTCCTTGTTAATTTTTAAAATATTTTCGAATAGTATTTCCAGTTTTGCAAACATGCGTACATCACCAATAGGGATAAAAATAAGAAAACAGAAGATAAATAAAATGATTATAAGTCCCAAATGAACACGTTGTTGAAAAAATAACATATTATAATTCTAACTGAATAAAATAAACTATAAAAAACGTCTGCAATATAATCATGTAAGTAACATATTAATGCTTTTATGTGAGTAGTTTAAAAGACAAACAAAAAAATCAACAGAATTCTGAAAGAGTTCGAATTAATAACATCAAGACAATGAAAGGATTAGCAAAGGTACAGAAAAATAGATTCTAAATATGGAAAAGTTGAACAACCTTGTGATCTGGAAGTTCAGAGAAAAATAACTCCATAACATTAGAGATTAGTTTTAAAATTTACTTTCAACTATTAGTAAAGTATTCTTTTACTTGTTTTTGAATTTCATGTCGCTTGAATTATTTTATAGATGGAAAAATATCACATAGCAAACACAAAGACATAGCAATAAATTATATATAAAAGCTTATGTATAAAGGCTTAAGCTACATGTTGACCTTAAACCGCATTTAATCATTTATCTTAGGACTATTCAGAACTTTAATATCAGAAGATTATGCCCTCTCTTGATATTTTTTACTATATAAAAACAACAAATAATTCAAAAATATGAAATTGCTTTAAATAATTCCAAGGAAATTCATTTGAAATATTCATAAGTATTCATTTTATCATATAATTTTTAAAGCCATCATTTTAGGAAAAAAAAAACAAAAAGTTTTAACACACACACACAAAAAAATGTTTTACATCAATTTCCAAATAGAAATTAATAAATATAAATTCTAAAATACTTGATAAATATTTTAGACAATGCATATTTTTAATAACGATTTTTTTTTTAGATTTTAACATCAGTTATTTTAATTCAAAACGATGCATTTAGTTTATTATCATTTAGTATGCATGCTACAGCAGTATATTACGAAGAAAATCCGCCCGAACTGAAGCTGATTAGGGAAATAACAAAATTAATGCATTTAAATTAATTACTTTCTTCGTTGATTGGATTTTACGCTTGGTTTAGAACAAAATGGCGATTTTTTTTTTTTGTAAAGTAGATATACGAAAATAATTAAGCTGCTTTTGAAAATACAAAGAACTGTTTTTCATAGACATAGTATTTTAAAGCATTGTTCCCATTCACAAAGTTTTTGTCCCACATATGTTTCTGCCATTAAAATTAAGGTATAATATAATTTATATGATATTAGAAAAAAGGATCGAAACAAGCTTTGATTCTTTTTATTCTAGGATTTCAGCAATCCGTACAAATATCAGACACATTCAAAATGAAGTAATAAATAGCTCTGCTGCTATTTTCAAAAATATTATACTGTCTACATTTTTATACGATTATCAATAGTTAAATGTAAAAAATATATATATAAATTAAAAAGAAATGGTCTCTATTCCTACAGCTATTCATTATGAAAAGTCCATACTTATATGTTTAGAATTAATTGAAGAATAAAAAAGCAAAAAAAGATGACTTATGCGTTTTTAATATTATTTTAAGCTGTGAAAAATCAGATTATAAAGGGCCCAGAATAATTATGAGGTAGATGAAAATGAAATATGAGTTTTTGTAACAGTTATTAATTATTTTCCACACTTCCAAATTCCACATATCACAAGACAAAAAAAAATACGAACACGAAAATACACGACACTCATTAGAATACAATCTAATAATGACCCCCAAGAAAGTTCATGGGAACTGATGGTAATAAACCTCCTGCTAATAAAGTAGCTAATACTTTGATGTTAACAAGGTAACGCCATCTGTTGCAGCAAAAGAGAAGGTCGTAGAGTTATGCAGCCGCCACAAGGCAAATTCAAATACTGAGCAATTTTGTTTACCTCAGTATATTTTTTGGGGTGTATTTTAAGCAAAAAGAGGGACACTTATTTTATTCCAATGCTGATGTTTGTAAATTATGATTGTTATGTCCACCAAAACAAGCAATTATCCCAAAGAAAAAATAGAAAATAATATTCTAAATCGAATATTTGCCAAATGCTAATTAACACCTTAAACATTTTCACAACTCAAAGCTCAACATATTTTTATATATTGATATTTTATTATTTGATATATTTTTATTCATACAAAAAAGTATTTTTCTATGAAAATATCATAAATGTGTATAAGTAGATAAAAAAATGTTGCAGTTATTTCATTAAAAAAGCATTTTGCTACAAAGATTTGGAAAGGATTTAAATGGAGTTAGCCATAAGTCTTATTAAAACTTATGGTCTTCAAAAATGTATCTGAATCATTTTGTTTGGACAATTTTCATTAACATGCAACATATATTTTTACATTTCAAATATTTTTTGTAAGTAGAAAAAAAAATGGATATCTTTTTCAGATTTTGATAGCAATTCTGTGAGAAAAAGAAATAATCACCAGACATTTTTTTTTCCCATTTTACAATACTGAGTTAACATGAATTAATTTCCTAAAAATTTTATTTTGATCACGTTTGTAGACACGCTATTTACTTATTTTTAATAAGTGAAATGTTAAAGTTTTCCATTCAACATCCATCCAATCACTTTTGGTTCATTTTCAGCTTGAAAATTACAAAAGAAATGATTATGGGAGAATAAAAACAATTATCATTTAAATTGTTATGTTAAAATTGAAAATGTGTAATTTTTAAAAAAAAAGATTGAGATTTTATTTCATGATCCAAAAATAAAGTATAAGTTTGTTGATTCTAAAACAGCCTTTATTTTTAAATAAGCGAAATATAACTATAAATATAGCAATTTAATTAAAACATAATAGATAAAATGAAAAATTGAGATAAGAATATTATAAATCAGAAGTTAATTATTATTTTTATCTTTATCGCATTAGTCTTCAATAAAATAATAAATTTTACATCAATTCTCTACAGATATTTGACATTTTATTGATTTCAATCACGTTTCAAACGCTCTAAAACAGCAGTTGTTTTTAAAATATTTAAATGAAGTAATATGTAAGCACGTTTTCTTAAAGAAGAATTTTCTGACACTTGATTATTTAAATACGAAAAACAATTCAATTAAATTCAATAACATTCTGTATACATATTTCAACATACTTTCAAGGAGTAAAAGATCACAAATTATAATAGAGCTCCATTTGGTCAAGTATTTCAATTGCTCTCAGTTTGAAATATACGATTTTACGAAAAAAAAATCGCTAAAAGTTCTACAAACATTTATAAAATATTTATTTATTAGAATGATTTCGGTCTGATGCTCTGTTATATTTTACATATTTGTAAATGCGCAAACTTAAATGCATCCATTATTTTTTACTTATGTTAAATTTCTAATAATCACAATTTATCTAAAATTTTATAAATCGAACAGTCTTTTTTTAAAAAAAATAATAAGTTTAAAAATGTTACGTGGAATTGAAAATTTAGATGTGTTGTAGCGGAAATGTACTTGAAACAGTCTAATAGGCTAAATTGTATGGTAAATGATAAATAGTACTAAATGCGATGATGGCAGATAGTAATAAAATGGGACTAAATGATATAAATAATGGCATTTTAATTTACATGAAAACGCAGTAAATAAAACACAACCGGAGGGCTCACAAGAACAGCACTTGCAGCAGCAGGCCACAAGAAACGATTCGGTAATTAATAATCATAAAAGCAACAACGTGTTAAGTGAGGACTCGAAAGAGAGATATTCATTCAACTATTCATGCCTCTCGACTGTCTGTTATTCTTCCATATTCAATGCTGACAGATCTCATAATTTCCTTGCTTTTTATAACTTCAGAAAAGAGCCAAAAGTTTTAAGAAGCACCACCATAACTGTCATTCTAATGGGTGTATAGCGAAGATTCTGGAAACTGAGATTTAGATGCTGAATGCTTCTTTGGAGTCAGACTCGGCATCTATTTAGCATCCCTCATCCTCTGTAAGATTATCTCCCTTCTCAGATGTTTTACTCCGCTACGACACAATATTATAAATTCGTATCAATATATATTGTTTCTTCTAATTCTGACCTATCAAGACTATTTCTGTTATTTGTTAATATAAAGATTAATTTTTTATTCTTTTTCGGACTTATCCAAAATAGAAAAATGAAATAAGCATATTCTAAGAAACTAATTGCTATTATATGAAAATTAAAAGTAAAATATGATCGTTATTAAAAAGAAATAAGCTTGAAAGACTCTTGGAAAGAAATACTATAAAAATATATATAAAGAAAAAAATATTATATAAAATTATTATATTAATAAAAAAAGAAAGACTAAACGGATTCTCTTAAATCAAATATTTTCTTTCAGGGTTGAATTGAAACAATTTTCTCCTGCATCATTTGTAAAAACATAATTAGACTATAATTCTATGCTAGTAGTTAAAAAAAATGCCTTTCTTTAAAGAATATGAAATTTTATGCCAGAAAAATAAGCATAAGCATTAGAAGTAAATAGTAATTTTTAAAAAAAGTTATAAAATCTGAGTTTCATCTTAGATATAATTTATATTTAAAGAAATAAAAATATTTACATTAAAAAAATATTTTCATTTTAAATGCCAATGAATGAATAATGATCTATGCATGCCTTTTATAATTTTTAATAT
The DNA here is from genome assembly GCA_026543865.1 of Argiope aurantia. NCBI lineage: Eukaryota > Metazoa > Arthropoda > Arachnida > Araneae > Araneidae > Argiope > Argiope aurantia. The sequence goes on along the minus strand of JAPMOR010046123.1, from coordinate 7,298 downwards.
TAATTAATAAATATATTATAAATACATGATTAAAGTAATCATATTTTAGTTATTCTATGAAGAAATTTTATATTTGCCAAATGCCCCTTTTTTGATGTGTTAATAAAATTTTTAATCAATCATCTATATTGTAAATCATTTTTTTTCCTATTTGATATCTTTCATTTGGTTTCATTTAACTAACTATTAATGTTAAACGCGTGCAGCAAGTTTATTTTTATTTTATATCAAAAATGTTATAAAATAAATTGAATTTTTTGATTTAATTCGTTTCTTTATTCCTTATCAAGTTTCTTCCTCTATAGATTCAAGCTTATTTATTACTCGTTATTATTAATTTAATAAAACCAGAATGTACTAATATTTTTACTGTCTGAAATAATATGCATTGTCTTTCGTCTATTATTGATCTTTTGCATTCATGATAGAGGAATTAATTTTTATTGATATTTTTATTAGTCACAAAAAATTATACATTTTTTGACAAAATTGCTTCAGAATTGACAGCAATGTAATAATTCGCAATAACTCAGAGTAATAAAATAAAATGTGTCACTTTTTTAAACATAATTAGATATACAAAGCGATTAAAATTAAAATACCCCTACTCTGGGCTCTCTATACAGAAATTTACACAGTGTAAAGGTTCCAAAATTGTTGAACATACTATTTAAGACATGCTGAAACTGAATACAAGAAAGAAAAAAAACTAGTTGAAGAAAGGCCGATAAATGGCGCTATATAACAGAAAATATGCAAAAGACAAATAATCACAAAAAAAGCATGCGGTATGAATATTATCCTTTCTAATTTCTATTGTTGATATGAAAAAAAAAATAAAGAAGTTAATTGTTACTACAAATACCCACTGAAAGCACAAAAATTGGAAGAAACTCTTCGTTTGCTGCTACTGTTGTGAGCATTAAAGGGATAACGTTGGGAAAATGTAATTGTTATCGGCGATGGTTTCGCGCTTTACTTGTGAAGTAAAGAAAATGCTGAAGCTGCACTTCGAGAGATTCGTCGACTTGAGAATCGACCAGAAAGTACCAAAACATACACGAAAATTTTGCTGTACCCCAAATGCAATAGACCAATGTTTTTATTCAATTTCCTTTCTGTAAAATGAAGAACCTCCTCACATTGAACTCTTGTGAACAGCAGTTTCTTTCGCAACATTTTACTATGATACAGTAATTAGACGTGCGTTGCCGATAACCTAACGTCCTATACATCTGAATCCCTGTAGTTTTTTGGCTTTGAGGATACTTAAAAATCTTGTTTATCGGGTACGTCTGGCAACCTTGACATATTTGAAAAACATTATCACTCTACATGTGAGAAGCCTCTCAAACGACCAATTAGAAACCGCAGTACGACAAGCAGTCTACAGAATGCAGATTTTACATATGGAAGAAGGGAACCATATTGAGCAGTTTCCCCTACATCGATAAGGTGCTAAAGATTGATCGTTTGATGCGTTTGAATAAAATTTGTTAAAAATGTATATTTTGAGCCATTTTAGCATATTTTTGTTGTACAGCGTCATCTATCGGTGTTTCTGGTACTAATTGTTTTCACGTAATCCTTTTCCCAATGTCTTGAATAGTATGTTCAACAATTTTGGAGCCTTTATACTGAGTAGATCGCCGTATAGGCCGGTCAGAGTAGGAGTTTTCTAATTTTCACTATCTTATACTTAAGGAATTTATTAATCCGTATCTAGTTTTCATGGAATGCGATTAATCTAAAAATAAATCCTAATTTGACATGTACAAATATCTTAGCCGGAGTCCTGGCATAAGGTTAGCGCGTCTTCCCCGTGGTTTGGGCATCCCGGGTTCAAAACCTGATTTTAGCCTTATTTTTTATTTTCTTCTGTGTTATATCTGTGAGGGGAGTGAATGTGTTCCCCTTTAAAAAGAAGTTGTGCAAGCGAATGTGAGGCATGAAATATCTAAGTCGTGCTCTTGGCGCTAGTTGGCGCTACTAAAAAAACAAGAAACGCTCACACGGCATAAATCGCTGACAGATAGCTGTCAGCTAGCTTAAAAATTGCCAAGCCACAACAACAAACATCCTTTTGCTTTTTTCTTAATAGAAAAACCGATATATATATATATATATATATATATATATATATATATATATATATATTATAATTAATATTTAATATATATATATTATAATTAATATTTAATATATATATATATTATAATTAATATTTAATATATATATATATATATTATAATTAATATTTAATATAAATTATTTGCAATTTTACTTGATTTTCCGTTGATTTAAAAGCTTAGTCAAATAAAATTAAATAATTTATTGTTTCAATTACCTCAAATTATTTCGCCAGTTACTTTTGTTAATGTTATTCACAAAGTAGGCTCCTAGGAAGTTGCAATATATTTGAAAATTGGAACAAGAACGGAGAAAAAAATAACAAATAATTTACTATCAAGAAAAAATAAATGCTTCTAAAAATGCTACTTCATCCAAACCAAATGCTACTTCATCCAAGCAAATACATCCAAAATAAAACTCTGAAAAGAAAAAAGAAACCCACGGTTTTTCCTTTTATATTTGTTCTTTTCATGAAATGAAAAAAAAAATCATTATTTATATAAAATTAAATGTATGGATTGGAAAGGAAAAACAATAACAAAATTTATCAAAATAAAAAAGTTAAACTAAAATTTAGTAGAAGATGTCATTTTTTTTCTTTCTTAGTTTACAATAAAAATTTTCATATACTGATTTCGCTCATGTTTCTCAGCCTAAACCAGAAAAAAATGTCTTAATTTCAAATCCCACTTATATTACAAACATAAAATAACCAAGAACTATCACGACAGCAAATTCGTTGTTTGGATCCTTTATCGGGGCTTACAAAGTTCCACGACAAAGGCTCAGACAAGTTGAAATACAAACGAAATTACGCTGTCATTAATGTTCTAATTAAAGCATGGGTGAATCATGTCTTTCGAACAGATGGAAACTAGTTTCTTGAATAAATGTTGCAATTTTCTGCGAACTTTGCGACATTAAATTAACTAATTTTCCATTCTCGCACATTCTTTTCGTAAATAATCGGCTTCACAATCGCGCAGCTTTCGGAATTAATCTTCCCAAATAAGTTAGTTCGAAAAATAAATTTCGTTTTATTTTGAATTTGATAGAAATGCTTTTATCACATTGAATCAATGTTCTCAAGCACAAAATTTAATAAAGTGTAATAAATATTCATGTAATTCTGAAACATTGTCTTTTTTTTAAATTTTCTAAATGTCCTTTCTTCATTTATATGCAACTAACTTGATTTTATTTTTCATTTTTCTATAACAATGAACAAAAAATATCATTACATTTTTCGATTTTTATTCAATTAAATAATTATTAATAAAGGAAATAAAAAGTCTTATTATGCCAAAAATAAGAAATATTGTTAAAAATATTCGTATTATTGGTAAACATTTTCGAAAAGGATTCGTTTTCAAAGTTTGACGAAATGATGAATTATTTATTAATAGTTTGTAATTCAAATTGTTTTAAATAAAAAGAAAGATAATATATAAGTAAATCAAATATTTGAGCTTTCATAGATAACGATACGTCATATAAATTACTATATTGCTTGTCGTTTAAGTAATTAAAAAAACTCTAATTCAAAACTGCTTTCGAAAAGCATTTTATATCACACCTTTTCCATTTGATCAAATACATTTTAAAAAATAGAGACGGACAATTAAAGAGCTATCAATTAGGATATCATAAACAAAAAAGGAAAATAATCCCTATATATATATGTGTGTGTGTGTGTGTGTGTGTGTGTCTGTGTGTGTGTGTGTGGGTGGGTGTGTCTGTGTGTGTGCGTGTGTGTGCGCATGTACCGTACACATTGTACTTAGTTACGTAAAAGATTGTAAAGTTCTACAGATAACACTAGAACCTTTAAGAGCAGCATGATATTCTTAAACTAAGTATTCAAACAACAACTTATGAAAGGAATAAAAAATTTTACAAAACTCTTTGAGAATTATTTATGACGCAGCGAGATTTAAAGTTAAGAAGAATCATCATATGTAAAGGTTTAGTGTCCAGTCAAGGTTTTTATTTGGGTGATGCCAAATTCAAGATCATCAAGCATCTATGCACTAATCATTAGAAATGATAAAGACGTTTTAACTTCTTGTATATGGATATAATATAAGACTTAGAAAACAATGTGTGATTTATCTGCATTTGAAAGAGTTTATGGATTGTAGGGTAAGGTACAAGGATAACAGGAAGTAATATACTGGATTAACAAGCTCAGTTTCTCGCGTCAGTCAAAGAAAATCTTCCAAGATACCACGGAAGTACCTAGTTGGAAAAATAATTTTCTTAATGGACCATTGCCTAAAAATTGGCCATACCTGGGTAAGGATGTCAAAACCATAAAGTCTAGTTTTTCTTTTTCTCTTTGCCATTATTCCATTGATTTATATTGGCAGAAAAGTTGTCTGCGATATTCTTATGGTAACTAAGTTAAGAAGAACTCATTCAGAAAACTACAGAACCTCAGACATCGGCAAGGAAAGATCTAGATTCTTGTCGATACAGTTCTGCGTTCACTTCTTAAATTAAATATTAAGGATTATAATCATGTCATTAAGAGGAAAGGCAGAATATAGTTGCACAATATTTTACATTATAAATGCACATTTTAGTGCATTAAGCGGTACAGAAACGATGAAGGAGCTAGCATGCCTAGGTCAAATAAAAACTATAGATTCCACGGAATTAGCACGAAAACTTTAATCTGATGAATAATGCCCATAAACTATCTCGGATCCTCTTAGGAGAATTTATAAAAATTGAAGCAAAACTATTGTGCAATATCAGGAATGTCGAAACAGACATACAGAATCAGAGCATTCTTCTCTCCGTATGAATTGGCATTCGTATACTGTAATTTGTTATACAATATAGCTAATATTATTTAAGGCAATACTATATTGTGCAATATTTTTGATCGGCTTGAAACATTGTAATATGTGATAATTTAATATTAATATAAGAGATTTATTTAATTTATAATAATCTTTTCCCTATAATTCTATATGTTTGGGATAAAATATATTTTAAGACTTCCAGATTTGTTTTCTTACAACAATCATCATGTTCATTTTATTATTAAATTGTATTGTTTTCATTCCACTGTATAATCGACAAGAAACCATCATCAAGTTAACGATTAAATACGGATAGTACATATTTTAAGGTAGATGAAAGAAACTGGTTATGATGTATAAATACTGATGATTATTCACAATCACCTATACGCTTAGTGATGATTTTTTATAATCACCAATACGCTTAGTGATGATTATTCACAATAATACGCTTAGTGATGATTATTCACAATCACTAATACGCTTAGTGATGATAATTCACAATCACCAATACGCTTAGGGATGATTATTCACAATCACAAGTACGCTTAGTGATGATTATTTACAATCCCCAATACGCTTAGTGATGATTATTCACAATCCCCAATACGCTTACTGATGATTATTCATACTCGCTAATATGTTTAGTGGTTATTATGAACAATTTTACATAATCCCCAATTCCTCCTCCTCTAAAAAAACAGTAGCCAATAGAAATTTTGGCACTACTGTCTAGCACTTATTTGAGCATATATTCTCATAAGTTAATAACATGCAGCATTAACAAAATTATAACATTAACATCATTCTTAGGCGTATGTGATATTAACACCCCAAATTCCTTTCAAAAAAACCCTAAATAACATTCTTTCGAAAATAACTGTCAAAAATGCTAGATATTTAATGCTGCTGAGGCACTTTGGAAATATAGAAATGTCCATAACTTACCCAAAAATCAATGTCTGTTATAGCACTGAAATATATGTCTAAAATTCAATACAATTTGATAATATCATATATTCTATCTCATATATTTGGTTTTCAATATAAAAATAAATTTAGCGATTAATCAACAAATAAAAATATTTTTTAGATTGAAAATGAAAAACAGCCTCCTATAATGTAATAATAAAAGGTACTATGTACATACAGAAGGTCAATACTTTGAAAGCATTTCACGCAATCCAGAAGACTCTAATGTTGATTAATTTTCGTGCATTTCGTATTTTATATTATTCTTTTTTGTATGAGTATTTTCTTATTTCTGAAACATTAATATCATTTTTACACAATCCATTTTCCAATTTTTTCGATTGCGTCAGCTTTCCAAACTTGTTTTGTTCTGGCGGCCATTTTATTACGTTTTTTCTTTTGAATTTTCGTTCCCAATGCTTTCCATAGCGTTTATATGAATCTTGGTGTTTTTCTACATTCTTTAAATAGTACAGAATTCTATATGCAGAGAAATTTACTTCATGTCCACCTTGTATTATTCGTACATTTATAAATAGAAAAAGCTTAATAAATTATGATTAAGTTTATGTTAATTTTTTTTAAAATTTTAGGATTCCTATTTCAGATCAATAGGATATTATTTTCAATTTGAGTTTTACTTATTTTAACATAATAACATTGTCTATCTCTTCTAAACTTTAATTTTAATCTCAAAGTAGAATTTAATTTTATTCTCAAGCATGAATCTTTTTAGTTATTGAAAGATAATTTCTATTCAGACCTATTGATTATATTATGTTAAGATGTTTACAAAAACCCTGATATTTCTTAGCAAAATTTTAAAGCATTAACTTTATATTTCAACGAAGCAAAAATAAACCCACTTATTTTTATGAATTATTCCACTGACTGACATTTCATAAATATTTATTAAATTCTTTCACCAATTTATTCATTTATATACTTATCAAAGTAATTATTTTTGGATCAACGAATCATTTCAACTCTGTATGGAATTAAATTTCTTATAAAATCAGAAATAAATAAGCGGAATTGCATGCAAAAATGAAAGAAAAAGATAAGGTATAAGGAAATCTCGAAGGAAAAGAAATATTTTTTGCTGTTTAAAACATTTTATTGCTTATCATTTTATATTGTCAATCGAAACGCAGATTAATGTAATCTTATTAGAGACGTTATAAATTAATAAATATAAAAAAGGTTCTCAAAATTTGGAAATTTGCCATAATTTTACTGTTAAAATACGAAGCCAATTTTAGGGCAAAAGTTTCATTTTTAGTGTAGCTATGATTTTTAAATTTACATCGCATTTTTTACTTCGCATCTGATTTTAATTAATGTGTTGATTAATCGATCATGTTTTTGTGAAAAATAATTATA
>JAPMOR010046121.1:5227-37008 GCA_026543865.1 Argiope aurantia | reverse complement strand
AGAGTAGAATTATTTATTAAAGTGCTTTATAAAAATGTTATAAATGTTACAGATCAAAAGAATTTAGTACGTGCTGGGCTGTGAAACAAGGACGGCAAAACCATAGATTTAGCTCACAAAAATACATAAAATAGCATACAATTGAAAATGATGCTACTAGTTTATACTGAAATATGTAAGGAATTAAAATCAATTTTTTGAGATGTTTGATTGTTTCTTTCATTTAGAAATACATAATTACTTATTTTAAGTGACGTTTAGAAACGTGAACAAAACACATTGTTAGGGTGCTAGTTGAAAACGATTAACTGAAATCATCTATCCTTCTATTATAACATTAAAAGTATGCAATTATTGCACTGAATAATGCATACACTAACCAAGAAAGTGCAAAGAAAGGTTTTATTCTAATTTTCAAGTTAAGAAAAATGCTTATCCTTATATTTTAAGTCGAGGTTTCACTCTCTGAATAAATTATCCTTTAAAAATATAATTATTCGTTTTCACATTCAGCAATCGTTTTTGCTAATTTAATTGCATTGTTACAGAAACACATTAGAAATATCTTTTGTTAAATTGACAGTCTTTAGGTACATTATTAAAGCAATTATTCGGTGGATACGGATGTACATGCAGGAGTAACATATTTCTTTCATATTGTATTACGATACACGTTGCTGTACTTTCAATTATACACACTGGCTTAATATTTCTAGTTATAATAAAACTACATATTTAAGTGCAAGGGAAGCATTTAAAGTTAAACGAAGAAAAAAAAATTGTCATGTTTTCAATGTTTTCAAGAATTGAACCTTGTAGTAGTTGCATTACTCTTAACCAATAGACTTCCAGACCATTCAAATTCTGTCTCCTTGCCGGGACATCGTCGGAGCCAGAGGGGGAGGATGTAGCAGTTGCATTACTCTTATCTTCTCTTTTGGATACTAGATGGCGATGACTGATTAGGCCATCCCATAGTGCATTGCGATTGTAATTAGAATGAGATGTGATGCTGAACTGTGAAGCCGCGAGCGTGAATGTCTTGTCCTTGGGTTTGTTTTAAGTGTGTGAATGTGATTATTAAAGAAATGTTTCCAACAACATTCATCCTGTTGCTTCCTGCACAGATCATAATAATCTACATTCCACCACAACCTTATATAAAATATTAATTTGAAAGTGCTTTCCAATAATAGAATTCCATTCTAGAATTACGGCATTGCTTGCTAACTTGGTTTCGAATATACAAGGTTACTTTCTTGCATAATCTCTTTTATGGTAAGGATTATCTTGCGTTATCTCTATTATGAGTTTTACAGATAATTCTAACATGCTGAATCAATAAAGAGTCCATGATGTCGGTATTGGGGACCATTTAGAGCAGGCTATGCGACTGAAACGAAAGTTCTTGAAGCTGCTGGAATTTCGGCAATATATCGAATAGAAGTGAAGATAGATATCCTCCAAGAACATTCGAAACGGATGCTACAAAAACCATTGTGACGGAGATATGCAGTCTGTCTGTAGTGAATAATCAGTTGAGTTGGTCTCAAGCGAATTCTCTTTGTGCTTTACCGTTGTTTACTACCAATTTGGTGGTTGCGTGCTGCTATTTACTGCAAGTTCTGTACTCTTCGTCTGTGTTTTATCAACTGTGTCTCCTGTCCTTGTGCAGAAAAAGAGGTTTTATCCGTAATTGATGTTGTTAAATTTTTTTATGCAGAGTTCACAGATTAGAGATCTTCTGTAATAATATATTCTAAAACCGATATTATAAATGGAAAATTTTCTATTCATTGCAAAATGGAATCAGATGACGAGATATTAAGCACACTTACCTTTTGATGGATGTTGACACACTTATCAGCTTTCAATTTGAAGTTAAATCTCATCTCAGAGGATCAAAATCATTGTTTTTCCTAACGCGGCAGGAATTTTCAGTGCATCTAGCAATAACATACTGTCAGGATTCAGCCTTGCTTAATTTAGTTCCAGATTCTAATTCTTTAAATTACTAATTATCTAAATCTGTGAAAATTCGCCAAAATCCATTTTTTTATTATATATAAACTCTATTCTCGCTCATTGGATATAAATGTTCTCTAAAATTGCTTTCTAATGCTCTATCAGATTAATGTAGTTATATTTAGTGACTGTCCATATTTTTTTAATTTTTAAATAAGGACAAATAAATCTTTGATAATTTTTATATAAAAATGATTGTTCTAAATTTCATATATTCATAAATAGACAATTATGTCAAAAATATTAATATTTGGGATTTTATTGACAAGATATTTAAAAAAAATTTAAAAATCGAGGTTATTGTATAAAACATAATATTATAATATGGTAACTCTTGATTCGCCTACCTTTATATTATGCTTATTATTTTCTCTTAATTTTAAAGCAACGGTAGAGTGAACAGGTAAAAATATTAAATATCGCCACAACATGAATATTTTTTTTCGTAAAATTTGTAAAATACTTCAAACACTTTATTAAAATTTAAGAAAACATTTTAATAAAATAAAAAATATTTTAATAAACGTATAACGAATCGCAAAATGACGCAAAAGTACTTTTGTTCGATAATGGGCTCCGATTCAGTTGAATGAAAAAGTTGAAATTTTGCTTAGTTACATAAGTAAAATTTTGAATAATCTTAGATTTGTAACCCATACCATCCAATAATTAACTCTGTACTAAATAATTTAGTTTTAAAATCAATAATCTATTTTATCAGAACATTTCAGGAAATTTTCATCATAAATTTTACAATAAAAGATAGTACGTTCACCATAAACATTATCGTACTAAAATTAATAGTATAAGAAATGCATGTTTGGATGTGTTACGAAATTTTCCGCCGAGGCTCGTTTGGATAGTGGAAGTGATATGGTGTAAAGAACGCTCAATCAGCAGGCAGAAGTAGAATAAAAACAACGACGTTTATTTACACGAAGACACACAGGACAGCACAAAAACGATAACTATATACAGCATAGAGTCGACTATCTTCAGCCGAGACGTGTAGCATACACAGCAGCATACAACCAGAATCTACTGCAGACAGTAGCGCACAGCTCAGTTCAGCACGAGCTTGACTCCGTCGCTGCTCACCGTCGTTTCGCCTGCTCCGCTCTGTCGCTTACAACTCCTCCGCTCCGTCTTCGTACTTGGATTACTGACTTCGCTCCGTCGATTCCGCTTACTCTTCTTCGACCACTCTGACTACTGGCTTTTCCGCTCCGTCTTCGGACTACTCCGTCGTCGTCCTTTGGCAGCGGCGGCCGCTTCCTTTTATAGGTCTCAGGAGGCGGGGCTAGAAGCCTCTCAACCAATCAGGAACGTTCGAGGCGTATCTCGGTTCCTACTGGACGGATCGGGAAAATTCTCGAAGTTTCGGGTATTATCTATTTTGGCGCCAAAGTCGCCAAATTGGTCGCCAAGTCGCCAAATGGTCGCCAAGTTTGTCGCCAAGCTCTGGGACCTCCGACGCACACCTGGACTCCGTCCCATTCAGATGACTGTAAAACTTTCTTTCCAATGATGGAACAAACTATGCTGGGAAGCCGAATTGCAGGTTTGTAACAGATGCAAATTATATTTCCTAATCTATAGAAAATATTATAATAAGTTTTCCTATTATAATCATAAATTTTTGCTGAAAATAATATTTTCTCTTAAAAAAAGGACAGATATCATACGATCATTGGATCTGTTCTCTTTTAGGTTTTGTATTCTAACATAAATATAGTCTCTCTGAACAGAACGAGGCGTTGTTATCTAAATGCAAAGTCTCGCTTTTAGGATGAGAAAATTTAGAGTTCCTAAAAACAGCTATTCTTAATGTGACGAATTTTTCTTAGAAAAATGGAATAATTTTGAATAGCAAGCAATCGGATTAATTTTATTGTCCATTAATAAATTAATAGAATTGAAAGTGTCAATAAAATAGAACGCCCAGATGATTGCTGAAATTTCCCAAGCACTAAAATAAGAAAATCTTATTAAAATATTTTTATTGTCTTCACTAAAACCCTATTAGATATTCTTCTTTCCTTTAAAATTTCATAAGCGCAATTACAAAGGAAACTTAATAAATCAAATAAATTACTTTCTTTCCCCGCGTTTCGTAGATAATTCGAAGCAACCATATTTTTCCTCTTAGATGGAAAAATTGAAAGCAATTAAAAATGAAAAATTGAAGAAGTGGCATTCTAGGACAATCGAAGAAAAGTTTTCACTAACATTTCCACATAAACATTTTGATGTCCTAAAAAAATGCAGTTAATTTATTTTTATAGCAGCAGTAATTTATTTTTATTTTTTAAATCGTCCGAATTTATCATAATTACTGGTTATATAGGATGGCTTCGATTAAATATTTTATGTTTTTTCAAGTGAATGTAAGATACTTTATAACTGATTAAATTTGAATAATTAATTCAAATAATTTTGTGGAATGTTGTCCTTACTTTTTGAACAGAAACTGACTTCCCTGACGTCGTTTAGAAACAAGAAAAAAAAATTATTTTAAAACATTAGTTTTGTTTTACAGATTAAAAAAAAGATATATGAATATTTATATTTCAACTGGTTTTTGAAAATTTAGCTACATATTACCTCCGAATTTTATGTGTCCTGAAATAGAGAAAGGGAGATGAAGTTATTATTTTAATTTTCATCCATAAAACAAAAATGCAAATACTCAACTCATTTCCAATAACTTGTTTCTTTAAACTGCTATACATCACGCCAAAATGTAATTTAAATAAGATTAATAACATGAAAAAAAATATGCGAATTATAAAATATTTTATTTATTAAATACTGTATAATACATAAGTGGTTTTATTAAAATGGGTTACGATTTGTTTAGTTTTATTTAATACTAGCCGCTTTTGGCGACCAGCTGGTTTGCCAGGAGAAATGCCTTCTAAAATTTTCAATTAAATATTTATGTAACTTGCTATCTCAATAACTTCTTCAGCAATATATATTCAAATTTGAAATTTCGGTAGTCGCGTAACTCATATTATTATAGATACCTTACGATAATTTGTTCATTGTACTATATATCTCTTTAATTTGCAATCAGCTGTAGTGGCATTATGTGGAAAATATCACATTTCATATTTATTACATAATATTAATCTTCCATTTAAACACGTGCCGAACATCATATTTTCCTTTGTTTAATTTGCACTAAGAATTCTTTCAATTTGAGTTTTTGTCACAGTGACGGCGACTCACTGATACTCTCTTAACGTGTTCTTGCAGGTTAAATTTTACTTTCATTCTGCACTGAATAAATTGCTGGAAAATATAATTATAATATTTTTTAAAAAAATCATTAAAAATAGAAACTTAATATATGGGTTAAAACATTGGCACCAGTGAAAAAAAAAATAGTTTTTTGAATTTCAACATGATTTTAAAAAACAGTTTTATGCTGTAATCTTTGCGGAAGTTATCTCTGAAAAATGCCAAACTTCAGCTTAATTTTTAATTAAGTAAAATTTGAAAGAAAAAAAATCCGTCTAGATATACTTTTTTATCCCCCAAAGTACGGGGTGATCAAGAAATGACATGAGGTGTTGGAAGGCCTATAGCGTGTTATGTATTGGACGAAATATAACAAAATTTGGCCACCGTACACATTAAAGTATGTGGTTTTGATTTATCAAGGAAAAAAAAATAGTAGCATAAAACGCCAAAACGGGAAATTCTGGCGTTACAAGCGCATAATATGTATTCGTCGGGAATGTAACGTTATTTGATCTTTTAAAGTAGAAATGTCAGGAACATGTCCTTGATACACAACGGCGTTCAAGTGAACCAGAACCGTCTCACAACCAAAATTGCCAAGATTCAGATGAGAGTTATCTTATACGGATAAAATTTCAGGATCTTACGCAATATCTTCTGCATCGTCGAGAACGGTGTATCTGTTTGTCGTGATATTGAACGTGTACTGCTGATATCCTGATTATTAGCTATCGCCTGATCCATAAAGGCAGTTGCAACGGGAAATTCTGACGTTGACTCACTTGTTTACTCACTTCTTCTCACTTGTTCCTGCTTGATACCTTTACTTCCTCGGCCTGGTTGCATACCGAGAATTCCTGTTGTTTCAAATTTTCAACCATACTTCATAAATTAGTTATGGTCATCGGTTTTCTATGTAACTGTTTTAACCGCCGGTATTCAGGAAGAGCAGCACTGGCATTTTCATCCCACTGATAAAACAGCTTGACTAATAAGGCGCGTTCACATAGCGACAACGCCATCTACGGGCGAATTCTTGCACAATGACTTAAATTCCATGAACGCTTCCTTTTATCTTTGATGTCATGTCACAAAGCACCCTATAAGCAAAGTACATAATGAAATTTTCGATCGCAGTGTCAGAATTTCCCCTATCGGTGTTTTTTGGTACTATTTTTTTTTTCGAAAAATTGAAACCGTAATTTATAAATCATACATTAATGTGTATGGTGACCAAATTTCGTTGTATTTCATCCTGTGCATAACACACTACAGGGCTCCGAACACCTCCTGTTATTTCTTGATCACCCTGTATATATATGCCAAGTATGGTAGTTCTGGATCATATAGTCTGGTGTGTACATAACCAACACATACAGTCACACAAACATTCATACACATGCAAACGCACATACATCTGATTATCAGCCTAGAAGAAATTCCGAGCACTGATTGGCCCGGAATTGATATTTTCTTTAAGATGGTGGAAGGAAAGTCTAATAGCATAAGTTTTTAAACAATAAAATATAGAGTACGTTCATTTTTTCATAAATCAGACAATTTTAATGATTGATTTAGTTGATTGATTTAATTCTGCTTATATAAAATATTTTGTCACTAGAGAATATTTTGTTAAAAATGACTCAAAGAACAGAGTATGAAAAAATGTAAAAATCGTAACTCATCAATACATTTACTGACTCAAGATACCTTAAATATAATTTTTTAATAACTTCATTTAGACCATTTTAACAGCACTAAACAGTATGTACGTCTATTACTAAAGACTCACAAATTAACCATTGGGCCCGGATTTGAATGGATATCCTGTATATATTAAATCATGTTTACATTAAATAAAGTCGATTTATAAAATTAATAATATAGATATTGCAAACGATCATAGAAACCTTTGTCCTGAATTTTTTTTATAAAACATCCAGATTCCTGTTTTTTTTATTTCATACATTCGCGTTATGAAAATTAAATTTTTATAGATTTAATTTGCATTAGCAATTAACTTATTTTTTTAATCAGAGTTTTTTTGTAAATGTGATGGCAACACGTTGATAAAAGCTAATTTTTTTACCAAGCTTGTGCAGATCAAATTTTATTTTTATTTTGTGCGAAATAAATTGTTGAAAAATATGCTTAAATTATATTTTTGAAAATTCATTAAAAATGGAAATTTAATTTATATGGCAAAACATTAGTATCATTGAAAAGATTATTTTTTAAACTATCATATGATGTAAAAATCAATTTTTTTCTGCTATATTTTTGGAAGTTATAGCGGAAAAATGTCGAAATTACGCTTAATTTTTAATTAATTAAAATTCTAATTAAAAATTCGAAAAATTCGGTCCGAGGTGCACATTTCCGCCCTCCAAGATATACATATGCCAAATTTGGTGGCTCTAGTGCAAACGGTTTGCTCTGTAGAGTAACAGCACACACACAAACACAAACACAAACACACACACAAACACACACACACACAAACACACACACACACACACACACACACACACACACACACACACACACACACACACATTGAACTTTATTATAAGTATAGATTAAGCTATTTAATTACTAAATTTTTAGGAAGAAAGAATAAAAATTTCATTTTCAGACGATATTAAGTTTAGACTCATATAATTTCAAATTTTGGATTATTCCTGTAAATGAATTGAAAAACGATTTTGTGCTATTGCACTTTATACATTTCGTAATATTGCCTTCGAACCTTTTAATTTCCTAATTTCTTACAACCTTAAAAATATGCTTTAGGTTGGGAGGAATACAAACTTAGAAGAAATTATTTTTGAAATTCTGATTGGTATATATTCATTGGAAAATTAATAAAAAAAATTAAATTAAAAATTTAATTAATAATTTAAATTAATATCAAAAATTTTATATTCTTTAAAATCAAATTTTCCATTATATTGTCTCAAAAATAGCTTAACATTACCTTAAAATTGAAAAGAAAAGAAATACTTCTGGGAGGTCAGGTTAGTCTCGTTTTCGTAGAATTTCCCCTGATTTTAATGCAATTTTATGCATAATTTGCAACAATAAGGTATCTGGACAAATTGTTTTCTAGGAAATATTAAAAATGCATTTAAAATTCAGAAGTGAAATTAAAAATTAATTTTAAAAGTAAAGAAAACTAAAAGCATCCATTGGTATAAAAATCTAAATTCTTCATTATTATTACACATGTTCATAAATTTAGGTTGAAATAAAAGTAGTCTTGTCTTGTAAGCTTCAGGTATCTTATTATTTATTGTTGATTAATTTCATAAGCGATTCAAGCCATTTTTAGTGTTTATGACGCTTCTTAAATGCGTGTCTCGCTCTTATTAGTGAATACCATGGAATGGAAATAATTTGAGTTCTGGCAATGAATTTTATTTTTTTCTGTTTATTTCATCACATTTTTTTTTTATTTCGTCTGTAAATTATTCTTCCTAATTATTAATGTCCTTAATAAATGTCGTTCGATGCCTAAAGATAAAAATGAATAATAATAATAATAATAAATTTTGAAAAAGGAATAATAATAATAATTTACTTAAACAAACAATTAAATTATTAAGATTACATACAATTAAACATATCAATATTAAATTATTTTTAGATAAGGGATAAGGCAATTTAAATAAAGAGTAGGATTCACATGTGAGAAGGGGATGCAAAATATAACCAAGTCCTAAAGAGGATTTGTTTTCGTTTTCTCTTTTAAAACAGAGTGCGTAAAAAGCATCAAATCTCACATGTCCATTTCCGGCGAAAGAATTGAGTTTCTCTTAGAAGCCTTTACGAGGCCTGCCGTCATGCGCACGCGAAGGTCTCTCATTGGTTGTCGAAATTCAACTAGATCTAATTCGACCTGACTGGAGTCGTCATCTTTTACAATTGAAATTAACTAAACATCTTAATTAATTATTGTCCCTTAATGAAAACAAGTTTACAGTGTTTAATATTACATTTTACATAAATATATTTAGTAAGTTTACAGATCTAGATTAATATTTTTGAGCAGCATATTTCAGTTAAATACACATGCTATTTATTGAAAACTCTGACGCACTTTTTAAATATTTCAATCAACTGCATATTTTCCTTAAAAAATTGCAAAGTAAGTTGACGGTTTCAACACGGAATTAACTGTTAAATGAAGCGGACTGACAGTCAAATTCTGTACTTGAACACCAATAGAGCCGCTCATGTTGACAATGAATACAACGGGTAAATGGTTACTATAATAACACGGTTTAAATATCTATTACGAATTGAGGCTTAGAAAATACTCTTTTATAGGAACCATACATATAAGATAATAAAAGAAGATTCAAATAAAGTAAAAAAAATATTAAGTCTAATAAACTGATCGTCAAAGGGAGTTAATACTTTGAAAAATATCCGAAAATATATATGCACAATAGACACTATCCGTTTACAGTACTGGTTTTACAAGCAAAAGACAATTTCAAAAAGTTTAAAGATCTTCAGTAATTTTATTTTTTCGTTCAAAGCAGACTTAAGAGCTCTCAGACGATTAAGATAGAAGAATTAATGGGAAATCGAAGTCCTCTTCCTGGATTGTGGGGATAATGAATGTGAATTTAATCAGACGCGGGCTCAATTAAGTGGTTGAAATCTCTCTATTTGACGAAGGCCCTAAATGGAAAAGCTTGAGATTTAATTGCTCGTGAATACTTAAATCAATAACCGCCATTTTAATTCACGGGATCGTTTTATTTTAGAGGTCTTTATTCATTTCCTGAAAAAATAAGCGTTTTTTCAGAAACTAGGAAATTTTTATAAATTGCATTACATCGATATTTCGTACATTTTCGAAACGAGAAATTTAATTGAATTACTGACACGAAGAATAAATCAAGTAATTTAATTTTTTTGCAAATAAATTGCTTTTAAAAAAATGTAGTGATTTATTTATCAAAGCTATATTATAGAAATTCATTTTCGAATCAATACTTTTTTTGTATTTATTTAAAAAAAGTGTTCATTTTAAGATTTTTTTTAGGTGTAGTTATAAAATGATAGAAGAATGAATCGTATTGCTAAATAAAGTGAAGAAGATATATTTCTTTTTGTTGATAGGTAATAAATATTAAATTTATTAAATGAGTAACTAATAATTCGTTGCAGAATATATTAAAATTTTCTGTTGGTATCTCTGAAATATTCATTCAATTATCACATCAGTAAGTGAGTGAAAACTTAATAATTATCTTGATAAATTTTATTTATAAGAATTAATTTAAGAAAATAAACTTTATGAAAAAAAGTATAGCGATGTCAAAGCTTTTATAGGTTTTTGGCTTAGTTATATTAACGTCCCGTTTGAAGCAACACTTGGGCTATTTTGGGACGGACCTCGTAATTTTGAACCGTGGTCAGATGGCGAGGACGACACCTGAGCTGACACCCCCCTCTCCACACCACACCACACCAGCGAGAGGACGTTTGGTCAGGACGGATTTAACGTGCAACAGACCCCCTTACACGACGGTTCTTCGGGGGAATCGGGTCTCGAACCTGAAACCTTCCGGTTCCGAAGCCGAGACCTTACCACCAGGCCACCGCGGCGAAGCTTTTATAGGAAAACGAATTCTACAATTTAATGTACTCATATATGGATTTGATTCTAATAAATTTGAATTTGTAATATGTATCGGTATAAACTTCGAAAATACATAAGCCCTATGAAAGAAATTATTGAAATTTACAGATAAATGTCATATAATTCCTTTTTATATTTATATTAAAAATCTCACTGAATTAAGCTAGTTTTCGACAGGTATGTACTCAAAAACACTTCTGCAGAATGAAGGAAAATGGTTTGATATAAAGAATTACTAAGAGATATTAGACTTTTTTTTTGTTGTTGTTGAATAGAGATCCAGGCAATCTAGTAAGTAACAGCACAATTGCCGTAAGTAACAAAAGTATCTGTGTCCATCTGAAGTCGAAGCATAGTAGCAAAAATAACGACACAGAAAATATCGTCTGGCCGTAAGAAGAGGCTCCATTTTGTTACAAAACAAACCCCTCGGGAACGGAAAAGAGGCTGATTTAGGAAAGCGAGCTAATAATGCCCGAGTCAGCAGAATTGCATGATGGGAATTTCCGTCTTAACTAAGCTTTACAGATGTTGCCAAGATACTTCTTGTTTCTTTTTTGTGCTTTCATTTCCGTTTGGTAGCAGATAAATAGATTCTTTGTCAGTAGCGTTTTGGTTCTAGACTTTATTAGTTAAAAAAATACATTGGCATTACCTTGGTATATGTTTTTTTTTCTGATTATAGGAAATTAAACAGTGTTGCCCTTCACTTAATTTAGTAATGTTACTAGATCCTAAGATGAATTAAAATTTCAAACTGAAAAAAAAAAGTTTTTATGCATTTTCTTATTTACTCAATATTTTTTTAAATCAAATTTGAATAAATTTGTTTTCAAGAATTTCATGCATAAAATTAATATACTTTAGCAAGAATAAAATGCCAATTTAAAAAGAATTATTTTGAAAATTGTGGTAAAATAAATTTATTTTTTGTGTGCTATGAGTTATTATCTCTCTGTACATGACAGCCATTTTTTTATTGTCATGGTATCGATTTTTTTGGATACTATTGATGCACTGAGTGTTCAAATGAAACGAATTGTATTATAAACGATTGATAATTATTTTACATATTTACTTACATTATTGTAAATAAACATTGTATTCCACTTATATTCACAAATTGTATTTTACAAATATAAATACTAATCATAATTGCTCTTTGAATTAATATGGGTTTTAGATTTAATTCCATAATTTAATAAAATATGTAAACTGACATTCTTTTTAACATCAGATTATTAAAAATGATATTAATAGTATTTCATTTCATATTTAATTTAAATGAAAATTCTTAAAGATTCTATATCTTTGATTTCTCTTTAAAATTTATTTTGGAATTGATTAAATTGATATTCAATGAATGAAATATAATTGAAAGCTCGCAAAACACTTAGTAATAAAATTAGAATTAATATGTTTTATTCTGTCAGATGTGTTTTTATTTCCTTAATTAAACTAATTATACCCTAAAATAAAATTTTAGCTTTTCCAAATTTTGCAAGAATTGAGGGAATAAAAATAT
Organism: Argiope aurantia; assembly: GCA_026543865.1. Classification (NCBI taxonomy): domain Eukaryota; kingdom Metazoa; phylum Arthropoda; class Arachnida; order Araneae; family Araneidae; genus Argiope; species Argiope aurantia. The sequence goes on along the minus strand of JAPMOR010046121.1, from coordinate 24,553 downwards.
GGCTTTTAACTAATTCGATATTTAAATATTAAATGTATCAGAATGAATTGAATCAAATTTATTATTCTTAAGTTTCCTAACATTTCACGCTTTCAATTAAATATTTATTGTTTCTACTTAGCTCTGGCGCCCATTCACTGGACTGATCCAGTTAATTCGTTGCTGCCTCAATTCTGACTTATTACAAGACTGACTTCGACTTGGACAGCCAGTACGTTATAGCTTCCGGAACAAGACACAGAAGTATTTCCAAGAATCAACCTTATTCGGCTTCTATTGGTTCTATTGCCAAAATTCCTGAAGATTCTAGTATCATCCCTTATGTCGCGAAAGTCGCCAAATTCGTCGCCAATGCGACACGTTCGTCATCTCATTCATCGGACATTCATACAGCATCCAATAGCGTAAAACTATCTTTCCTGCGATGGAACGAATTGTGCTGACATGTAACATTACAGATTCGTATCTTTACTAAATAATTTAGCTCTGACATCTATAATCTATTAATCAGAGTATTTTGAGTATTTTTTCGTTATAAATTTTATAATTAAAAGATAGTACGTTAACCGTAAATATTATTCAGCAAAAAATTTAAATTCGAAGTAAAAGTTTGGATGCAAATTATATCACAAACTGCATTAGAAAATCTTATATTAAATTTTCACATTTGAATTTTAAAATTTTTCTGAAAATATTAGCTTAGCTAAAAAAATAAAAAATAAAAAATAAAAAAAAAAAGGAAGGGAATCATAAGATAATTGAATCTGCCCTCTTCTTGATTTTGCCTTTTTTAACATAATGGCAGTTTCTATGAACAGACAAAAGCAATGCAATTTAATTGCTAAGTCTCGCTTTTAGAATAACGAGTTCTAAAAAACAGCTCTTCTTGATAAGCTGCATTTTTCCTCAGAAAAAAGATTATTTTCAATAGAAAGTTAAACTTTCTGGTTCATTAATAATTTAATAGAATTTAAAGTTCGATAAATAGAACGCCAAGCTGAATGCTGAAACTTCCCAAACGCTAAAATAAGAACAGATAATTAGAATATTTTTATTGTCTTCGCTAAAACATTGTTAGATATTTTTCTTTCTTCCTTTAAAATTTGATTAACGCAATTACAAAAGAAACATAATTAATCAAATAATTTGCATTCTTTCGCCATGCTTCATAAATAAGTCGATACAACTCTATTTTTTCCACTTAATTGGGACAATTTAAAGCAACTAAAAACGAAAAATTGAAGTGGCGCTCCTATTTTATCTGAAACAATTGATACTACAAAGAAAAGTTGTTACTAAAATTCCCAAAGAAACATTTTGATGCCATAAAAAATGCAATTTTTTCATTTTTATTGCAGTTTCTGCCTCTAAATCGTTGAATTCATCATCTTTACTGGTTACATCGGATGTTCTAGAATTAAATATTTCAAGTTCTTTCAAGTTAGTTTAAAAAATTTTTTTAGGGATGAAAATTTGAATAAATAATTAAAATAATTTTGTGCGATGTTGTTCTCACTTTTTGAACAGAAATTGTCTTCCATCGCGTCGCTTAGAAAAAAAAAAGATGTATTTTTAATGAGTAATTTTGCTTTATATATTAAAAGAAGAAATATGATTGTTTGCATTTTAATTGGTTTTTAAAAATTTAGCTATATTCCCGTTTAAATAAACTCTATGTGTCCTGAAATAGGAAAAAGGAGCTAAAGATATTAATTTGTAATTTTTAAAAATCTTCATCCAAAAAAAATATGCAAAGATTAATACCTTCCCACTTATTGGTTCTTTAAATTGCTTAAATAGCATCAAAATGCAAAAAAAAAAAAAAAATAAAAAAAAAATCAATAACTAAATGTAAAATATGTAATATAAAGTAATCAATATTATAATCATGTATTAATTAGTCTATAATACACATATTTTGATTTGACTCACATGAATAACGTTTTGTTTAATTTTATTTAATACCAGCCTGGTCGCCAGTATTACCGCTCGCTACAATTTTCAATTAAATATTTTAAGTAACTGGTCTCTTAATAGATTCTCAAACAAAACATTTTTAATATTCCAATTTTGATAATCATACCAAACTTATACTCTTGTTTAGCTCGTTCCGTTCAATTTACTACATATATTTTGATTATTTGTTGTCATTTCCGGTAAAACTTCAACTTTAATTTAAAGTGGAAATGATGAAATTTCAATTTAAATAGAGATATTTTTTAATAAAACCAAGCGTTTTATTTTATTTATCATCTTTATTGTTATTTATTTATTATTATTATTATTGAATATGAGTATTGCAAACAGGATCGCTCGGTATTTAAGTCTTATGTGAACTACAAAATATTTTTCATAATTTATGTAATATCTCAAAGAATAATTCAACAAAAACTTCTCAGATTCAGCAGATAATTCAGTTTATAGTTTTGCTTTCAAAAGGATTGAAATGAAATCAATAATAATATTTTGTTCCGGCCTATAAATATATTTCAAAAATTATGAAGTCTAAATTTTATGCAGTAAGGTATCATATTCTGAGAAATATTCTGGACACACCAAATTTTAAATAAATGAATGAATGTTTCTATTTTCCTCAATCAACTAAGACTTATTTATGAATTTTTGGATGTTAAAAATTTAGAAAAACTCAACATTTTCATACTCTTAGGCCAAATAATCTTGAAAACCTGCACGCTGATTGGAGTATTTTCTTTGAAACGATCGATGGAAAATTGAAAATTGTCCTTTTTTTATTGAATAGTGATATTCAAATTTTCATAAATCAGTCAGTTTAAGTGATTGATTTAGTTGATTGGAAATTAACTCTTTCTATTTAAAAGATTAGTGTTTGAAGAACATTTTGTTAATTGTGATTTTCACAGCAGAAGCTTTATGTAAAATCAAAAATTCGTTATTTATTAGAGCATTTATTGTATCAAGTTGCATAAAATATAATCATTTTCCATTTAGACCATTTTAGCAGATCTGTTTCTTACTAAAGATTTACAAATTAGCTGTGTGGCCCTGATTTGAATGGGCATCCTGTTCATATTAAACAAAACTTGCCTTAAAATAAAACAGATTTATTGGATTAATAATTTAGAGAGTGTAAAAGATCATAAAATAATTTTTCTTGAATTTATTTTTTAGAAAAAATAATACTTCATATTTGTTTCATTTCCTACAGACACGTGCCGAAAATTATATTTTTGCAGATTTCATTTCCAAAAAAATTTAATTTATTTTTATTTGGAGCTTTAATCAATGTGATGGCAACACTTTGGAAAAAGCTAATTTTTTCCCATGAATGCGAAACATGCTGGTGCAGCTTAAATTTTATTTTTATTTTGTAGGAAAAAAATTGTTGATAAATATAGTTAAAATATTTATTTAAAAATTCATTAAAAATAGAAATTTAATTTAGATTTGTATCATTTAAAAGATAAATTTTTGATCTTTAACTTCATGTAAAAATCTTTTTTGTGCGCTATTATTTTTGGAAGTTATAGCAGAAACACGCCAAAATTTCGCTTAATTTTTAAATAAGTAAAATTCTAATTAAAAATTCGAAAAAATATCCCCTACATGCACATTCCCGGTCTCTAAGGTAATCACGTGCCAACTATGATAGCTGTAAGTTGAATGAATGGTCTAGCCTGTATAGCGCCAACATATATACACACACACACATTGAGCTTTATTATAAGTATAGATTAAGCAAATTTAATCACAAAACCTTTTGGAAGACGAAGAAAAAATTTCTTTTGCAGACGATTATATGTTTGAACTGATATAATTTCAAATTGAGATTATTTCTATTAATGCATTCAAAAACTGTTTGTATAAGGTCAATTTATACATTTCGAAATATTGCTATTGAACCTTGGAATTTAGTAGTTTCTTACAACATTATAAATATACTTTAGGTTGGGGGAATGCGGAAAACTTTGAGGAAATTAGTTTCTAAATTCAGATTACTATATATTCTTTTAAAAATTAATCAAAATGTTTACATTCATTCAAAGCAATTTTCTGATATATTATATCATAAATCCAATTTTATATTACCCTTAAATTAAAAAGAAAGAATATATACCTGAAAGATTAATTTAAAGTTATTGCATTTAATTTTTTGTCCAATTTCTCCAGATATAAATGCCTTTTTATGCGTAATTTGCTAAAATATGGTATCTGTATGAATTGGATTCTGTGAAATATTAAAAATTATATATTATTACAAGCACAAATCAAATGTGAAAGAAATTAAAAATTCTTTTTCAAAATAAAGGTAATAAATAGCATCCATTGGAACAAAAATCTCATTTCTTCAAAATTATTACAATTCCATAATTTTAGATTCAAATAAAAGTAGTCTTGTAGGCTTCAGGTATCTTACTTTTCATTGTTAATTAATTTTATAAACGCAGTGCCGTTTCAACGAAAGGCCTTTCAGAGTTTATGATGTTTTCAATGTTTCAGTTTTCAATTTTACGTTGCTCAATTGCGTGTTTCGTTCTCATTAGGGAATAACAAGGCATGAAAGAAATTTGATTCTTTAAAAAAATATAGTAATGAATCTTATTTTTATTGTTTGTTTCTTCGTATATTTTATCACATCTGTAAAGAATCATTCTAAGGTATTAAATACATCAAAACTGTATGAAGAAAAATTAAAGATAAACTTAAAGAAACATAATTAGCAGTCTTTTATTGTTTTGAGCAGCATATTGCAGTCCAATCCACATGCTATTCGGCAAAAATTATGAATCAACTTTTGAAATATTGGAACAAGCTGCGCATTTTGCATGAATAATTGGAACATAAGTTTATGCTGACAATGCGCAATTAAGTGTTAAATGAAGCGGGCAATCAAAAAATAAAGTTGGACAAAATTTGTGTCGTTCATATGGACAATTGAACAACAACAACAAACAGACAGCAGATAAATTGTCTGATCACTACAATAGCACGGCTTAAATATCTATTACAAAATGGAGTTTAAAAGTACTTTCTTAAGGGAACCAAGCGTATGATAAAAAATGAAGATTCAAATAAAGTAAAGTAATATGTAAGATGAATAATCTGATCTCCAGAGGCAGCTAATACTTTGACAAATATCCTCAAATATATCTGCCAATAAGCACTATATTGGTTCTTCAAGTAAAATAAAATTATCGGAAATTCTCTGAAATCCTTTAAATATCCTCAGAAATTTTATCTTTTTCCTTCAAAGCTGAACTTAGGAGCTCTCAGACGATTACGATAGAAGAATTAATGAGAATTCGAAATTCACTTCTCTGATTTTAGAGATAATTGATGCGAATTTGGTCAGACACGAGCTCAATTAAGTGGTTAAAATCTCTTTATTTGACGACGGCTCTAAATAGAAAAACTTAAGGTTTAATTGCCCATGAATACTCAAATCAATAACCGCCGTTTTATTTTACGGGATCGATCTTTTTTAACTTTTTCTATTCAGTTAAGAGTTTTTTGAAAATTAGGAAATTCTTATAAATTGCATTCCTTCGATTTTCCGCCTATTCTTCAGACGAGGTACTTCATTAAATTGCTGACGTGAAGAATAAATAGAGTAAGCACAATTGTTTAAAAAATAAATTGCTTTAAAACAAATGTAATTTGTTTATTTATCAAATATATGTGATAGAAGTTCTTTTTCGAATAAATATTTTTTTTCCTGTATTTACTTATAAAAAATGTTTTTTTCTCTTTTTAAAGTTTTTTTAAATACAGCAATAAAATGATCGAAAAATTGATCGAATTGCTAAATAAGGACAAAGAGGCATATATATTTCTTTTGATAAGGAATTAAAATTAAATTTAATAAATATTAACTGATAATTCATTTCGAAAACATTAAATTATTCTGTTGGTATCGCTAATACATAAATGCAGAAAATTTTAATTCATTTTGTATACAATTAAGTGAGTGAATGCTTGAATGAAAAATTCTAACTTGAGAAGCATGAAACAAATGAAGTTAAATGAAATATTTTACAAAAATATAAATTATAAGAAACCGTATTGATGAGAGGCTATGGATTATCTTTATACAGTAAAATGTTTTGCCAAGAATTTTTACAAGGCGCTTATGAAATGTTTGCTATAAAATGAAACAGTATAGGGACTGTTGCAATAAATGCTTCAAATTCAGGACGATTTGGCACAGATCCCTCTCAATAATTCATCGAACGAAATTTTATTTTCCGTAATCGTTGCTTTTCTGAATTGTCGATAGCATATACGGGAGAATATATAGAACAATAAATGGCCTTTCTTTGATGAAATTCATCCGAAATATATTATACAATTTTCATGATAAAATTGCATATAGAATTTCATCCATGCAGATTTTGGCATTTTTGAGATATCTTTTCAATAGAATTCATACTAATATTGATAGAAATCTACAAATATTGTGTTAAAATTGCACACTAAATTCCATCAAACCACCTCAATAGGAAATTGTCCTTATCGTATTCAGAGAACAACAGCCATATTTCCATTAATGTGTGCGTGTTCTTTTGGCCTAGAAAGTCTTCGACGAAATCCCGAAATAGATTTTATTTTACACTTATAATATATATTCTTTATATAACTCATATAAGAGAAAATAAAAATCCAAGAATTTGAATGCACATTTATATTTCTAAATGTTACAGAATGTTCGGACAGAATTTTTCTACTTACCATTACCAATAGAATCTCATGAAAAATGTAAAATTTTATCGACCGTAACTTGAAAGTATGTAACAGAATTAAGAACCAAAAAGAAAAAAATGTTCGTCCCCATGGATTTGAATTAATAGGTAACTGAAAAAGTGATTTCTGTCATAATTAATAACCTGTCCCCAATTAATTAAAATATTACATAAATGACAGCATAATTATTTAGAACATGGTAGAAGCGTTGCAACTTTAGCATCTGCTTCCAAGCTCAGCCCAGTCCGAATCACATTCTCGATTGCATCATTGCCATGAAAGTTCAATATCAATAAGACGAATCATCTTTCACAGGAGAACATTCAAATAAGATTCTTTATATTGTCAAAGTTTTATTTTTTTTAGAGTTTCCCACTTGCATTTCCTTTATAATCCAAGCAAACATGGATAATGAAATCTATTCTTTGAAATATTTTATGTCTGCACCATTACCGCCATAAATAAATATGTAATGCATGAAACCATGCGCAAACATGGTTATAGAAATAAACATTACAAGCTCAGTGTTAAAAATCTAATAAAACTGAATAAATAACTGTATGCTTTTTATTACCAGGTTAGTTAAGGTCGATCTTAGGAGTACAAAAAGGCGGAGTATTCAATTTTACTGAATTGAAAGCAAAAGGTAGCGTTGAAGCTGTTAACGCGTTTATTTATATACATTTTTCGAGCCTGCATTGTCCTTATAGTCGAAAAGTTATTAAAACATCCATCTTTAAGGAGTTTCATAAAATTTCATCTTAAACAAAAAGTTTCATCTCAAATAGAATGATTAATATTTAATATTACTTCCAAGTAACGAATGTTAGGCGGGGTTAGCCTCGTTGGTAGAGCGTTGGACTCGCATCTCTTAGGTTGCGAGTTCGAACTCGGCCGGCCGAATACTCTTTGTGTGCCTATTGTGGTCACAAAGTCCTTCATGTCGAGAGTAATACTCTGGGGGTCTGGATCAGTTGTAATAGTTCTCTGATTCAGGTCTAAATTACAATCTGTGATTGAAATGCTTGTATAAAATCCGCCCCGTAATTGGGTTGTGACGCATAAACTAAGTCGTACACTTGGCCCGAGTTGACGCTACTGTAAAAACACGAGACGTTTACTCGGCTTGTAAAGTGCCCTAGGTCACAACGCAACAACATAAATTAGTTTTAATCTTTGCAATTTATTATCATTGCCCGATATTAAATTTTGCAAGTTTCTCTTCTGAAAAACGGAGACATTTATATAACATTTAAATTTAACTTCATAATTTTGAAAACTTGATGATTTTTATTTCCAAGTTAGCTTCAAATGAGCAATTATATTAATATTCTGTTCACGATAATGATTCATTCTTCCAAATAGTTTTCTTCACACACTAATATTGTCTTGAAAAGTAATGCAAAGAAATATTTTTATATTTGAAAATAGACTTCTAACATTCTTGTTCATATTTGATATAATTTTATTTAAAAAAATATATAAAATCAAAAACTGAGATCACCACCTCAACATCTTTGAATGAATTGGCGCAAAATTACAAATTATAAATATATTTTAAGCATTTTTTGAGCATTACCAAGAGAATGATAATGAAATGAAAGTCGAGAGAAAAATCCATAAGTTTGTTAGGGAATACCTACTTAAATATACAATTATTAAAAAAATGCTATAGATTAAAAAAGACGACGGATTATTTGCAAAAGTTACAGGTTAAGATAAATTAAAAGAAGTAGAAGTAGTTGGCTGGAAAAAAAATATTGACCGTTGCCCTATTAATTTGTGTAATAGAAAATAAAAATTTACGCAAACTAAAGATAAATATTGAATATATTTTTTTAACCTAATAAAATTGTATTGTTTCTTTTTTTCAGTCGCTTTTCTCCGAGAGTTAAATTTATGATATTTTCCTATAAGAATAAGTACTGGAATTTTTTTTTATCCAATACAATATTATTGGCTAAATATTTTATTTTATTACACGTGAATTTATTGAAAACATAGAAAAGGTGAATTATCATGTTCAAAATCGTTAATCATTATTTTTACATGTATTTTACATATTTTATCAGACAACTGAAAGAATGCAGAGTCTAATTTTATTTTGATGATTTGTATGAATTTCATATTTATTAATTTCTCATCAGAAAAGATATTTAAATTTATGAAAATTATATGCAAATCATATAGTATTCATATTTCCAAGGAAATTATATATTTGCCAAATTTAAAATTGCTAATTGTCCGATGTTTGTTAACGTTTATTCCTTATTTTCATAACTAAAAATGAATTTAAGAAAATAATCATATAAAAGAAAGTATTCGAATTTACAGATACATTTTATCTGATTCTTTTTTATATTTCTATTAATAACAATCTGACTTAGGAGAGTTTTGGGCAGTTATGTATATAAAATCACTTTTGCAGAATGAAGGAAAATGACTAGATATACAGAATTACTTGGTGATATTAAGCTTTTTTTTGTTATTGTTGTATACAGATTCAGGCGATGCCGTAAGTAGCAACTCTCTTGCCGTAAATAACAAAAGTTCTGCGTCCATCTGAAGTTGAAGTATAGTAGCAAAAAATATCGTCGAAGCATAGTAGCGATACAGAAAATATCGTCTGGCCTTAAGAAGAGGCCCCATTTTGCTACAAAGCGAATCCCTCGGGAACGGAAAAGAGGCTGATTTAGGAAAGCAAGCTAATAATGTCCTAGTCAGCAGCGGTGCATGATGGGAATTTCCGGCTTAACTAAGCTTCATAGATGTTGCCAAGATACTTCTTGTTTCTTTTTGGACTTTCATTTCCGTCTGGTAGCAGATAAACCAATTCTTTGTTAGTAGCGTTTTGGTTCTAGACTTTATTATTTAGTTTGAATAGAAAGAATACCATTGACATTGCCTTTGTATGTTTTACTTTTGATTATAGGAAATTAAACAGTGTTGCCATTCACTTAATTGAATTATGTTATTAGATATTAAGATGAATTAAAGCTTTAAACTGAAAGAAATAAACGTTTTCGCATTGTCTTTTTTATTCAACATTTTTTTTTCAAGTTTGAATAAACTTCTTTTCAGGAATTCCATGTATAAAATTAAAATACTTTGCTGGGAATAGAATGGCAATTTTACTTTTCAAAATTAGGGTAAATTAAATTTATTTTCCATGTTCTACAAGCTTTTATTCATCGATTCTTGACAGCGACAGAATTACTTCAGTGATTATAAGCTTTAATAAAAAATGTTAATAAATGTTAACTAAATCCTTATAATTGTCATTTGGAAAGTAGTTCATTTTTTGAGGCAATTCATTATAACATTGTTTTTCTAGCATACTAAATTCCAAAATAAAGTTTTGGACTCTTTAAATTGTTTTATGACAAGACAAGACTGTTGTATAACGAGATAATTTTACTCTCGAAGCTAATTAGTCAAATAATAAAACAAAAAAGGCCGGTATAGCTTCGTTGGTAGGGTGTTGGACTCGCATCTCTTAGGTTGTGAGTTTGAACGTCGCCGGCCGAAGGCTTTTTGTGTGTGACGTGGCTGGCGCACGTATAAATCTGTCATGGTTACAAAGTCCTCCATGTCGAGAACAATGGTACTGATTCAGAGGTCATCGTTCTCTGATTAAAGTCTAAATTACGATCTGAGGATGAGTGAATGAAATGCATGAATGAAGTTCTCTCCGTGAAAAGGGTTGAGACGCGTGAGTAGCTAAGTTGTACTCTTGGTCCTATTTGGCGCTACTGAAAAAACAAGAGACGCTCACTCTGCTTAAATCGCTGAAAGATACCAGGGCGTTGAAGGATCAGCAGGCTTGTAAAGTGCTGCAAATCACAACACAACAACACATAATGATACAAAAATCTATTAGCCCGTTTTAGATTCTCTCAGTTATTCTCAAATAATTCTTTCAAATTATATCTGTGTTTGCCACCATATATTTAACCACTATTTCTTATAAGAAAAAGAGATTTATAATGCATTTGCTTTCTATAAGATGTGTTACTTGAAATTTCGTTTTATCTACTGTTGAAATGCGGAAAGGAAAGTCTGAAATTACGGTTTAAAAAGCTTTATATCTGCGGGAATATCAAATTAAAATGATTACTGTAATCATTATTATTAAGGTGATCTCGATGACAATCTGCTTTCTATATATTTATGAGGAATTTTTAATCGTTGGCATATGAGAAGAGCGTCTTAGGGCATCTCCTTAAATTTCTACATTACAGTCAAGAAAGAATATTTTAACACAGAGAATAAAATACGCTTAAAAAAAACCGCATATGGAGAAAGAATCAAATATCGATCGAAGTAGTAACCCTCCGGTTTTGTAAGAACATCAGGTCAATTCATATGACCGTTGTGATTTCTTATTTTGATAAAGTAAGTAGAAAATATTTTTAAGAGCTGTAAACTTGTTTCCATTAAGGGATAGCAATTAATTATAATGTTTAGTGAATTTCGATTGTAAGAGATGGCGACACCATTCAAATCAAATCATATCTAGTTGAATTTTAGCACCCAATGAGAGAAGTTCGCACTTATGACGTCAGGGTGCCTAAGAGGCTTCTGAAAGAACATTCGCTTCTTGCGTCAAGAATGGACGTGGGAGCTTTCATGCTTCTTTTGTGCTACGTTTTAAAGGGAAAACCTAGCAAACACTCTTTATGTTTTGACCATGTTTGGCATCCCCATCTTCCAGGTGAAGCACACTCTTTGTTTAAATTGTCTTATCCCCTTTCTGTAAATAGTCTACTATTGTAAATATTGAAATCTTTAGTTCTATTTAATTTTAATAAATTAATTGTTTGTTACACTTGATAATTATTATTCCTTTTTCAAAATTCACTTTACTCCTAGAACCGTCCTACACACACACACACACACACGTGCTTAGCAAACAATTAGCTTTAATCTATCATAACATCGCACTTAAAGCAACATAATTATTTTTAGTGATAATTTTGAACCAGGTGAGATATTAAACATGGTGCTTTAATTCATATCTTGTTCTCTGCTGTTCTAATATACACAACAGCAGAGCGAAGGTTTCATTCTTAGTATCACATTCAATATCATTAAGTCCACATACTCGGTGGATCATTCGGGCAGCGGTGGCCTGGTGGTAAGGTCTCAGCTTCGTAACCGGAGGGTTTCAGGTTCGACACCCGATTCCACTGAAGAACTGTCATGTAAGGGGATCTGTTGCACGTTAAATCCGTCCTGACGAAACATCCTCCCGCTGGTGTGGTGTGGTGTGGAGAGGGGGGTGCCAGCTGAAGTGACGTTCTCGTCATCTGACCGCGGTTCAAAATTACGAGGTCCGTCCCAAAATAGCCCTAGTGTTGCTTCAAAAGGGACGTTAATATAACTAAACTAAATCGGTGGATCATTCCTGAAACCAGGGATCGAATCTTTGTTTTTCAAATCCACATTCAAGAACTAAACCGGTCTATTTAAGCTTATTATATTTTTTTTGCCTTGGTCTATCTGTGGAAATAAAAGCGTTTACCAGATTAACAATGCTTTTCAAAACATGAAAATATCAATTATTATCAATTTTCACTTACAAAATCTTTCCGCGCTTTTGCGCATGAATAAGGAATTGTTGATTTTGCCAAAATAGAGGTGATATGAAAGAGGGAGAAGGGAAATTATTATTTTAATCAATAAGAGAACCCAAAATTATTAGCTGAGTTATGAAGAAGAATAAATACAATCTACCTTCAATTGCCTGAAATGGGGCAATTTATATAAAATACTTTAGAATAATTTGCTTCTTAGAAAAATGGTACAATCACAGAATTATGCCTCTTAAAAAGTTGATCTCTATGCATTATATTTGTTAATTCATTTTTTTTGCAAGACAAAACTTTTTTATATATATATCAATGCCTTTCTTTCAAAATAGGCAAAATAGGAGGTGATTTAATAACAAAAATTAATATTAAAGTCATGCTCAGCTTATTTGATAATTCTGCAATCAAATTCATCAATAAATGTTTTTCTTTGAAAAACATCTTTGTTTAATGGTATTAATTGAAAGACTGTCAGTTTGACTGAAACATTTCGTTGGATGTGGGACTTTTATAATTAATTTTCTTTTCTTAGTTTCTCAATCGCCTATGTTCCTCTATATTTAATGAGATTCTAAAAAAATATTCTTAGTACAATTACTGAAACATGTATTCCCTTTTTGAGCTTGAGGTATAGACGACGAATGCTGTTGCATATTCAAGTCAAGCAGAGGTCGGTCCCAGAGGAGCAACATTATTGGATAATCATTTTGTAACCGGAAGTACGTTGTATTTCCGGATGAACTGTCATTGGATGTTTGTTCTTTTTAAATAAAAAGAACTTTTTAAATAAAAAGAACGGACACCTTCTGTGTATAAGCCGCAGCTGTATACTCTGCAAGATGCAGACCTTTTTAATTTTTCATTAAAAGAATTTGATTTTAATCTAAATGCCTGGTTTTTTTATACTCTGCTATTTTTGTTGAGGAAAACTCCAACATAGGTATGAGAGAGTAGTTTTGATCCACGGACCTCTGCTACCCATGTTGGAGTTTTTCTCAACAAAAATAGTAATTCAAAATTAGTAATAGTATTCAAATACAAAAGTTCTTTAAATAAGGTCAAATAGAACAATCCAAAACTTGAAATATCGGGGAAAGAAAACTGAAAGAATATGCATTTAAGGGAAGATCAAAATCTGACAACGATTTTCGCCATCTTACTGCGCATCAACCCATTATTTAATATATTGTTGCGAAATTTTCTTTACCGGGGTTCGTTTGGATAGTGGGAGTGATATGGTGTAAAGAACGCTCAATCAGCAGGCAGAAGTAGAATAAAAACAACGGCGTTTATTTACACGAAGACACACAGGGCAGCACAAAAGCGACAACTATATACAGCACAGAAGACGATTATCTTCACCCGAGACGTGTAGCATACAACAGCACACACAGCAGCATACAACCAGAATCTATTGCAGACAGTAGCGCACCGCTCAGTTCAGCACTAGCTTGACTCAGTCGCTTCCGACTACTCCGTCTTCTACTTCTCCGACTCGGATTACTCATTTAGCTCCGTCGATTCCGCTTGCTCTTCTTCGACCACTCTGTCCACTCTGACTACTGGCTTTTTCGCTCCGTCTTCGGACTACTCCATCGTCTTCGACTACTGGCTTCGTCGTCTCCCCTTGGCAGCAGCAGCCGCTTCCTTTTATAGGTCTCAGGTGGGCGGGAATAGAAGTCTCTCAACCAATCAGGAACGTTTGAGATGTATCTCGGGTCCTACTGGACGGATCGGGAAAATTCTCGAAGTTTCGGGTATTATCTGTTTTGGCGCCAATGTCGCCAAATTTGTCGCCAAGTCGCCAAATGGTCGCCAAGTTTGTCGCCAAGCTCTGGGACCTCCGACGCACACCTGGACTTCGTCCCATTCAGATGACTGTAAAACTTTCTTTCTGTTGATGGAACAAACTATGCTGGGAAGCCGAATTGCAGGTTTGTAACAATATAGAAATTGATTTATGTTTATCAGTAGCTTATGCTTTTCCATACAGTTCAACCAATTGCGATGAAACTTGGTCAACTTGTTGCTTGCACTTGCGTGACGGTTACATTTTAAAATTGAAAAAAGACAAACGGCAAACGGCACATGTCATTCGGATTTAATCGTACATATATCAAACAAATAAAATTATTATGGTTGATTCCAACCAATGTGAGTGAAATGAAATCGAAAATATTTAGTGCAAGAGCCAATTTTCTTCTTCTCATTCGTGAATAGTCATCTACACACGATGTTGACATTCAGCGTGCTCAATATTTTGGTTGCGTCGAACAGCACATTTTATTCAGAGATTTTATCGCACATACAAAATAGAATTATTATTATCGATGCCGATCAAGGTAAATTAAATATAATGGAAATCTTCCAGTGCAAACAGAAATTTTTCTATTTATTCAGTGAATCGACAAACGATATTTTTGTTATAAAAGCGTATATCGTGTTGATTGCTTCGACAAAAAATGTATCCCCAAACGTTTATCAATTAATAGATCTACCAGCGCAGCAAGTAGAAATAAGCCGATCGAACTTCTCAAACAAACGAAGAACGAAAAGCGAGCAATAAAGCAGATCGTTTACGATTTGCAAATTCACGAGCTAAAGAATCTCAGGATCAACATGCGGCAAGAATCGAAAGACAACGTTTATGTGTTACCCGATCACGCGCATCAGAATTAGAAGACCAACATGCGGCAAGAATTGTGGCAGCTATTCCAAACGGACAATTAATTGAAGATGTGCTCATTCCCAGTGTTCCCACCGACATACCTTTTGATTTCAAACGATTGTAATTCCCCATTCGACTTGCATTCTTGATAACCATCAAAAAGGCGCGCTTCAAGTGTGCGGATTAAATGCAGAAAATCAATATTTTTCCCATGACCAGTTGTGTGCTGGATATTTACCAATCGGACTTCAAAAAAATTTATTTGTTTTTGTTGAAGACGGAAAAATAAAATATATTATCTTCCCTAAAGTAATAAAGCTACAAATAAAAGAAGTATAAATATTATTTGTACTTCTTCTTTATGTATCATTGGATTGGCGCAGCATGACCAAATGTGGTTGTTGCGCCAAAAACATCACAAATCAATCAATCAAATCAATCAACCTTTATGTATCATTAAATTTTAATAAATGTATTCCTTGTTTACAAGAAAATAAATATCATTCTTTCGATCATTCCTAATTAAACAAGACAGCCATTTTAAATTACAAACGATATTTCTAAAATTATTTCTTCTGCTGCAGCAATGCCGAGCACTAGCTAGTAGAATATAATCGTTTAAAACTATTGATCTCAGAATTTTTACACGAACAATATTTAATTTATGAATCCAATTTTTGAATTAAGTAATTTTTTTAGAACTCTAATAATAAATAAAGTAAAAGTTATTAATCCCCCCCCCCAAAAAAAATTACTTCTTGTTCTTTTTTCATTGAATATAGTCTTTGAGATAATATCTTCTGTAATTCTAAAATCTGTATAAAAAAATTCATTAAAAAGATCCAATCTTAATATAAAATTGAGATAAATATTCAAAATAATTATAAAAATTATAATCTTTAAATAAAAAATCTTTATAAACATCATTCTAAGTCTATTATAGAATTCTAACACATCTTAAATGTTTAAAAGACAAAATTCCAAGGCTTTTAAATCATTATTAATTTTTTATTCACTTTAATTGCAATGACGAAGTGCAAAAGCAAGAAGAATTCATAACAAACATTATTTTATTTAAATTAATTTAAAGAAACTTAATTGAAAAACAATGTAAATTTTCGTTTTAAACCTATAAAGATTTTCTTTAATTTTATTTATTATGAATCGTGTGAATAAGAACAATTTCTGTTGTTCCAAAAGTTTCGAAAAGCTTTTGTTTTACTTTCTTTTAACCTCTGGCGGCGCACTTCTTTAAAATCACTATTTAGATGCGATGTATGCAAAAAAAGTTCAAATAGTTTTCAAAGAAAATGAACTGATACTCTATGTTACACGATAAAAATAAAATATAATAAAAACATTTGTAATCGTAAAAATAAACACTCTAACTGCAAAAAATGGGGAATGAAACAGAAAATGGACTGATTATCAATTCGCGGAAATTGTGGGTAAGCAGCTGGAGGTAGAAATTTTAGAAAAGTTTATAACTGTTCTGTAGAGCAGCTCTTTCTCTATTCAGAACACCCAGGAAAATGAAGAAGCTAATTTTCTTTCTTTTTTTTACAACAAATTATTAATTTCATTTAAGGCCATTCTTTTTGAAACGGGAGTTTCTTCTTTCATAAACTAATTTTTTGAAGAAACTTTATCGAGAATTATGAAACACAAAAGAAAACTGCCTTTATTAGTAATTCTTAGATAAAAAAAAGCAAAAAAAAAAAGGTTTTTTAAAAATTTGTCTCCAATGGACATTTTATAATCTGCGTTTGTTCTATATTCAAATATCTTGATGTCATGATTCATTTGGAGATTGATATATCGTAAAAATCTGCATTGACCAATAAATATATTGCTTATTTTTCCAATCCTTAAATGTAATGCGCTCGGATAGTTCCAAAACTGATTGAATTGAATCAGTACATCTGCGCATTAATTGATAAATTGGGTAAACGGAACAGTTTGCTGATCAAAGCTGTTCGAATTCTTTTCGACGGATTTCGTCCAAATATTTTCATTTATCAACACTTTGCTACAGTGCGCGAAAAAAGTATAAGGACAACATGTAATTGCATGAAAATATGCTTTATTTCCATTTCACCTAAGTGAACTTTTTATATTTCTTACTTCTGCTGCATAATTTTGTGATAACACTTATACCACATAAAAAACATAATTTAGCTTCAAACTATTGATTTTACAAAATTTAACATTAAAGGAAATGCGGAAAAAATTATAAGGACATGTTGTAAAATACTTAAAAAATGTTTCAATAATCAAGAAAGCTACCTTTTTTTTCAATCACTTAAATAAGCCGAGAGGTCATAGATACTGAAAGATCTTTTAAAATGTTCTCAGATATTTTTTCCCAAGCGTCTTTGATAGCGACGACAAGATCTTGTGTACATTGATACTGTGTGCCGTTTTTATAAACTTCTCGGGCTAGAAGACCCCATAAGTTTTCGATTGGATTAAGATCGGGACTTCTCGCCGGCCAATCAAGTAAATTTACAGAATTAGCTTCAAACCAGAGTTTTGCCCTCGTAGAAACGTGTATCGAAGCATTATCCTGCTGAAAAATATAGTCCCCTGAAGTAATTAGTGGCGCTTCAGGTAACAAACTTTCTCCTAACATATCAACATACCTGTCCGAATTCATTTTACGGTTGATAAATACAATTGGAGTGGTTCCATTTGCAGCAAAAGCGCCCCATACCATAACCGAGTCACCACCATATCGACGCCTGGAAAACATTTCCTTGGTCTTCCGCAGATCATACCAAAAATAACAAAAACCATCAGGTCCATCAATATTGAACTTTTTTTCGTCCGAAAAAATTACATCAGCCCACTTTTGACCAAGAGAAATGTATTTTTTGACAAAGTAAACTCTTCTTTTCTTATGATGATTTGTAATAGGGGGGCGTGATACTAATTTCCCATAAGAAACTTGAGGATGTTTACTCAAAACATTTTGAACGGTCCTTGTTGAGCGTGGTAAACTGAAATTTTGTCTAACTTCATTTGCGGTTTCTCTTTTCTCGCAAACTCTCCTTACAATCATTCTTTTTTGTCGACGAGTGAGAATTTCTGGTCTCCCAGTTCGCTTTTTCATACCATACATCCCAGGATTTTTTAGAAAATTATAAACCACCGTTTTAGATCTCTTGATTCTTTTTGAAATTTCCTATCCACTTAATCCACATTCTCGAAAAGCAACAATTTTTCCTTTTTCAGAGTCAGAAAGTTGAGTTCCTTTGGACATCGTTTAAAAATTCACACTGAAAGTCGCCTAGTGGGAAATTCTTTTCGCAAATGAATCTTTTAACACGGAATTGTCATTTTATGCTTTCAAATATGCAAATTTTTAAATAATTACTGAAGAAAAAGCAATGTCCTTAATTTTTTTCGCTTTCATTTAGGTTTAAAAATCAAATTTAAATATTATGAGATTTGAAATTGAAAATTTTAATTACTTTAAGCATAAAATATTTTAGTTTTACTTCTATTTTTGCTGCAAAAATTTGCATACGATTCTGTAGACAATGCTTCTAGATTTGGCGATTTTTCGCGTGTCCTTATAATTTTTTCGGGCACTGTATGAGGATCGTACACCAAATTTCATTCTTCTGAAAAAAAATTATTTTTAAATTTTTAGGTTCTAAGATGCTCAGTTCAAATATCAAGAAATGTTTTTGCCCGAATCAAAGATGAAAGATGAATCTAGAGATTCATCATGAATTTCATGACATCTAGAGATTCATTAAAATGTCCGTATCGAATTTTACGACAACTGAATTTTATTCGATCACTTCATATATGAGAAAATAAATCTGCGGTCTTCCGAAAACATTCACGCATACTCTCAAATTAATTTTTCTTGCCAGAAAACGCCTTACATGGCAATGGTGCACAAAAGTTAAGAAATGCGAACTTTTGGAGGAAATTTAACATTTTTACGGAATCTATCGAGTTATTTGGCGATTAATCCCCGGCATGCGTTAATAGTATCCGAAAACCTAATTTGTGATGCAGACGCGTTTCTTTCAATCGATTGAAACAAAAAATTGACACAAAACTGACTTTGTAGTCACAAAACTCCATACCGAATTCGATATATTTATACCAGCGCGTTCTTGAATTATCGCTTTTAATTATTTCTGAAAGTACTGCCCGACAGATGGTCAAATTTTGATCCGGATTATTATATCCGGATCAAAATTTGACAAGTGTCTGCACTATACATGTTAAACTGTACGCTGAATTTTATCTTCTAAGCTCTCCTCTTTTTGCAGATGTCGTGATAATTTATATTCGAATGTCGTAATGATTCGTAGATTCGTGATGATT
>JAPMOR010046089.1:0-31563 GCA_026543865.1 Argiope aurantia | reverse complement strand
GTTTGTGATTCGAGTTCTTCAGGTTTTGTTACACATTTGTGACAGGTTTTTTTTTTATGTGACAGGTTTTTTTTAATGTGACAGATTTTTTTACACATTTTAATATGAAGTTCGCTGTTATAAGTGCATCGTTAATCCAAAATTAGAAAGAGGATATGTAGCAATTATAGAAGTTTGTTGCAGTCATGAAAGGATTATATTTGGCAATTTTATATGCAAATTATCAATTAAAATTTTTTTTAAATATTGCTCTTAAATATTTAAAGTGATACTAAAGAAATATGGGGAACATAGAATTCAAGGGAAATTTCCTTTCTATTCTGGCTTTATCATGGATTTCTCTTATAGCATATGATCAAAGGAAGAGGTTGGTTTATGTTGTAAAAATGTTTAAGAAAACATTTCACATACAATCGCATCCATGTCATTATACCAACCATTGCAATTTTGTTACAGGAAAAATAATTTTCTTGCGCCGTATTTAAACATAATAAAACAACAATGCAAATAGGCTGGTCTACAATCTGTAAATCAAAAAATTATTCAAAGAGTTCTGTACGGCCTATTTTCAATCTAGAGTTATCACCTTGAATGTAATTCTTGCTTGGATAGTAAGTATTCACAAAAGAAAGGATTTTTCAAAATTTTATTTAGATTTTTAATAAAAAATAAAACAAATTTTCAATTTTTTTTCTCTTAATAATTGCAAATCATAGAATTACATAGAAGCCGTTCTTACGTAACTTTAAAATTCAAAATGTAATATTTTTCAATAATATTATTTTTATTATATATCATTAATTTCTCTAATTTTAAAAATCCTTCAGAATACATTTTACAAGAGTATTTCCAATTTTATAACTACTTTGATATATTCGCACATGTCATAACGCGCTGCACTTTTAAATGCATTTGTGCACATGGTTATTACTATATAATTTTAAGAACAATAAAAATAAACAAAGATAGACGAATAAAAAATCTTATTAATCTTAAAACATTAAGCTATAATGCTTTGGGTTAGACTTTTCATATTCGCGCATGTCACGACGCGCTGGACTTATTGTGCGTACGTTGTTATTGTTATAATAATTGTAAAAACAAATTTTAAAAAGAAAATAAAGATAGATGAATAAATCCAAAAATATTTATTGTGCTCCAATGCTTTGAACTAAATATTCGAATTCCCAATAATTTTTTTTGGTTGTTTGTTTCATTGAGTTAAAAATAAAAGGCTATTATTATTATTTTCAGAATGGTTTTTTTGATAATCTATTTACCTTTTTTTTAATATGATGTCTTCCGGAAATCACATAAGTATCTGTAAAATATTAAAAAAGACATTCCGTCAATTTTAATTTCATAGGGATTAGGTTGAATTAAAAATAACTGGTAAGCAAAAATAAAATTATATAGTGAATCCATTGGAATATTCACGCTGCTTTATAACTGAAGTTTTCAATCTTTAAAAAAATAAAGAAAAACTTTGTTACTCTGTTCAATTAAATATCATGACAAAATACGAACTCTAAGGTTATTGCCACCTCTGATGAGCTAAAAAAATTCAATACAATATCCTTTTTTATTATTACTGTTGTTGTTCTCAGTAATCATATAACTGTTGGACATTTTCAGGTTTTAAAATGGCTATTTTCAAAGGAAAACAACAGAAAAATTATTTAGTTATGAAGGACACTTATTTATGTAGGAAATGGATAGAAATATATGAATAAAAACAATGAATAATCTCTTTCGAAGATTGTTCCAGTCAATAATACAGTATGGCAACAGTCGTCATAGAAACGGGTTATTATTTTGAGATGAGGGAAATAAAGGAATTGTTATTTTCATTAGTCACTAACTAGTCTGCCGAAGGGATTTCACGGAAATATCATGAAGGAATATTTCGCTATTTTAACAGGTGTTACCAATTTTGAACCAGGAGTAGTTTCCTATAAGGTAAGCAGTAATTTCATTTTTACATTAAAAAAATATATAAATGAATTCTGACTTGTGAATTGGGATTTTTATTTTATTATAATGTTTAGACTAAAAAGCAAAGGTAAAAAATGCAAAGGTATGTGATTACAATCGGGATGAATTTTTTTGAAAAACGTTCGAAACTAGTTATATTTTTGAATATTTGCATACAAAATAATGAAAAATAAACATTTATAAAACTAAAATATGTCAGTAAAGTGGCAAATGCTTTTTTAAAAATTATAAAGAAAAGTTATTTTTTGGCTCAAAGAAATATAAGGCAAAAATTTTCTAGTTTAGATATTTATCAAATTAAATAGATAGCTTAATAGATAGCTTAAGAAATATATTATCTCGTTCCAGAACTAAAAAATAAGTTGTCTTTCTGTTCATTCTTTCAAGACTGGGATTCAAACTGATAAATAACACTAAATTTAATTTTTTTTTTCACATTGCGAAGCACTAAAGCAGCTATAAAATATTTCTAAATAAATATGATATTTATTCTTTAGTTCAGGAACTGTAGAATATATTGAGAAATTATTATATAAAAAATATGCATTTGAATAAAAAATATGCATTAGAATATAATTTATGAAGTTTTTCCCTAAAAAAAATTTTATCAAAGATGACAATTTGAGAAAATAGCATCCAAAGATGCAAAATAGCATTAAAACGTATGCAAATTAACGTATGTTTTATAAAGAAACCTGTTCAAACGTTAAGAATATAAAATAAAAAAAATTCAAAATTTTGCAAAAAAAAAAATTATTATTTAACGAAGTTGTCTATCTATTTAAATCATGTAAAAGCTAATTGTTTTATTTAAAAGAATCGGAATTAGTACTTTCAGAAGTTTATGAAAAATTATTTGGTGAAAATAAATTTAATCTAATTTTTACTCAACTTCTTTTTAAGTACTGATAAGAAAGATTCTTTAATTAATTAATTGTGTAGAATTTAAATAATTTTACAAAGTAGGGAATCAATTATAAATAAAAAAAGGGAAATCTGTTATCTTACAAGTAATGTTATGC
Organism: Argiope aurantia; assembly: GCA_026543865.1. NCBI lineage: Eukaryota > Metazoa > Arthropoda > Arachnida > Araneae > Araneidae > Argiope > Argiope aurantia. The sequence continues at coordinate 28,546 of JAPMOR010046089.1, read as the reverse complement.
CAGTTAACATTTCGTTTTCGTTATCTATTATCTCTAATTAATTATCAAGTAATGATTTCAATTCAGATGTTTATCAGTATTATTTCAGTATTTTCTGCAAATATGGAATGAAAAAAAAATTACATTTTCGAAAATATTTGCAATAAAACAGAAATACAATTGCCTTTTATTTATTTCTTTTTTTATATAAAATTTTAAATCTTATACAAACTGAATAATTATTATTTTTTAAAAGAAAGTTGAGTTTAATTTTAAAGTTAATAGAATATTTTTCATTTCTATTATTAAATCTAAATAAACGTAAAACAATACTTTCTTTCGCCAAAAATCGCATTTTTTTATTGCTTTGACACTTTATCATGACATTTTTTCGCAATATTTATATTCATTTATTTTATCTTTCACCGTCAAATATTATCTGTCAAACACATCTTACTAGTTGTCTTATCCTGTAGACATTTTTCTATTTGTTCTAGAAGAATTTTCTTTAATAATTTATAAGTTAAATTTCCCATAAAACCAGCTGCAGCGGATGATACACTAACCTTTACTAGCTGCTTCCACTAATAATGTTCCTAAAATAAACTTCGGAAACCACAAGGTCATAAACTAGAAGCAATAGAATTTCTTTTTTCTTACTAATCTTTACTTGCTTTTATTTTTGTGCAAGTATCATATAAACGTTATAGTTACTAAGCGCATTTACTGATTGATTTAATTCATACCATAAACGAAGTAAAATTTCTTTACCTTTTAAATTTTGAAAAAATAATAAGGCATGGTGTGAAAAAAAAATCTGTTTGAAGTTGATAGATTCTTTTTTGTATCGAAGCGACAGTAATAATATTTTTAAAAAAAATGTATTTCTATCTCAATAATCTAATAGCTTTCTAGCTAATTAAATATTAATTTTTAGCGTATAAAATTTATTCAAATTAGAAATAAAGTAGCACAATTAGTTAAAAATATCTTAATTTTATAATTTTTATCTACGAAAAACATAATAATTTTCGTGCATTTGAATTTAATTTTATTTAAGGAACTAATTAAAACATACATAATGCACATTGACGCATTAAAAAATGTCGAGTTTAAGCAAAATTTACATTTTGAATCAAGTTTTTGCCAAGGGACAGTTTAAAACCATAATAAAGACATTTTTAAAAAGAGCCAGAAAGGAATATTTCTTCACTGTGCGGATGTTTTGTTTTTTAAGCTGACAATATATACTTTTTGTTAAACTTCTGCAGAATAACGCTAGTAATACTTTATAAAAACTCTTCCTCTCCATTATAAAGTCATTCTGATTTATTATTCTCTAGTCAGTAATCTTATATCATTCTGCTATAGAAATTATTGTATTGCATAGTAATTAAAAATATAATTAAAAATCAAAACGCGCAATATGCTAAATTAAATTCATAAATTAATAATAATGTATTTTACATCTTTTTCCAAAAATGCAGCTTCGATGTACATGTGATTATGATTTCTATGAATGCAAAATATGCAATATTATAATTTTTTCTCTTTCGAAAAACTTCAAAATAAATTCTTATATGACACAAAAATCAGTTTTTGCCCATTGGTAGTGGAGTAACTGAAAGACAAAAGAGCTTATAAGAATGTATTACAAACATCGTAACAATGGAATAAATGTTTAACAATATTTAAGAACTTGAAATATTATTAAAATTTACGTTCACATATTAAATTTTTGATTTAATCGAATTTTAAATTTAACAGACATATAATTCACACTATTTCACAAGTCTTGCACCTTTTTGTACATTGTGCTATCCCTTTTCCTAATTTTCCCCAAATTCGTTATAAATTCAATTATATCAAAGAAGGCAGCTACAATGTTTAAAAATGTACTTTAAAAATTTTATCCTTGCATATTTCTAAAATTAAACTTAAATCTAAGTAAAACAAAATTTCAAAATTTTTATTAAAAGCATGTTTTATAACTGAAACTATTCATCATAGAAATATATGTTGAATCTTCATATTTTGATCATCAACAATGGAAATACGCCCGAATGAAATATTAGTAGCAGCAATGAAAACGATTTGAGTTTCATTTCAATAATGAAATAGTCATATTATGCTTATAATATTTTTGATATTAATTAGAAACGGGGAAAATTATACAATAAAAGATTAGTAATGATGACAAGATTATTATTATTATTATTATTAATTTTATGATGATAAAACTATTTTTGGGTTCCAGTATTTTCGGATGTTATGGTAAAAAAAAGTCAATATTTTTTTTCTCTCCAAACTTTCCAAAGTTTGGTAGCTCTAAAAAATGGTCTGAAGAACGCTAATTACATGCATACATACACCGTTATTATTAGTAGAGATGTGCTAAAAAATGAAAATAAATTGATCAGTTTATCAAAAAAAAAGGAGTAATAATGTATGATTCCTAGGACCCAAAATGCCCAAATACGCCACTATATATATATATATATATATATATATATATATATTTATTTTTTGCTTTTTGAAGTATCTTTTCAGTTTCAGTAGATGTATAAATTAATAAACGAGTAAAATATTTCTTTGGGTTTATGTATTACACTTTTTAAAGCAAAATCAATACACAAGTAATTGTGATCTTTTATATAGTTATTTGTGTAATAGCGATAAACCTTCATAAACGAATAACGACTAACTTTTCATTCATCCATGAATAAATCATGAGTTGAGTAGAGAAGAGTCCTAAGGCTCTGAATCAGATTAGCAATCATTTCACCTCTCTGCTTGTATTAATGTCATGAAAACAACACATTTAAAAGGGCAGGCACAATATAAATGTGTGTATGTATACGCTCTAATCAGTATTTGCCGACTCTGCGTTTTGATTTCGTGTCCAAGCAATTCAGTTTCAATGAAGCCGGAGGTCAAGTTATTAAAAAAATATTTTTATGGTGTAAATTAATTAGGAATTATTATAATTATATGCATACATATGTCTGTATGTGTATAAATAATCGCAATTTCTCAGGGTTCATCTCATTCCAGCAATTTGTTTCCTTTTTTTTAAGGATATTATAAAAAAAAAAAAACTCTAAAGTTTCCCAAAAATCAATAAACATTATTTCAAAGTACAATAAATATCATTTCTATAATGAATTTCTTGCTCATTTTTTTATCAATATACGGCAAACACGTTTCATAGCAGATGTTAGTATATTTTAAGATGGAAAATGGTTTGACGACAAACAAAAGAGTAAATGTCATTACAACACTGAATTAAACTTTATTAATCTAAACTTAATTTATTTTATTTCCTATTAATATTTTCTTTATTAATATAAATGATGCATTCAAACTAAAATGCTTTAATAGACAAAGTCTTCCTATGGAGCAGTCCGTATTTTTTTATTAATAATTTTTAATAAAACTTTTTAAATTGTTAACACTTTTCAAATGAAATATCTACAAAAATTAAAAAGCTTTGTTTCAACAACAATCCCTTTTTCTTTCAAGTATTTAAATAATCATTTTTAATAAACATAACTCAAATTTAACCAGGAAAATATTCTCAAAAAATATCTGTTCACTTTCGTATTTTTTAAATGTTTATAATATTTCAAAAAAATAATCTTCAGACAGTTTTAAAAGAACTTATCTATTACCCTTTCAAACTTTTTTCCGAAACGGCAGGACATTTTTTTTCCCCCCTCCTTACCCAAAACTTCCTCTCTGCCCCTCTCTCTCCCCTCCCAGCCTACTAAGGGGGCGGTCCTTTCTCATTGTATGTCCACTCCTTGATTCACGACCTGTCCGGCTCACCCCATACCCGGGTCAAGAATCCTCGCCCGTTCCCGAAAAAAACTTGACCTACCTCATCAATATTCAACTTTTCGCAATTGGCGTCTATCGATTTGCTGCCTCGTGCACAAAAGGCATAATCGCCAACCAACGACAACCTGCCTTCCCGAAATGCCTCGCGACTCCCGACAATCCAACCCACCGCCATATTGGCCAGTCTCCTCTCTCACGTTGTGCTCTCGATGCTTTTTTGCTCACGACCAACGTCACGACGAAACTTTACCGCGGAATGATTCCCCAAAACGCTCGAGACAAGCCCAAGGAAAAGTCGGGAGGTCTCTAATGCGTTAAAAAGGTAAGAATGCTCTCTGTTTGTTGTCTCAGTTTAGTTTTTAACCAGAGAAAAAAAAAGTTGTTGGGAAGTTTTGTTTGCTTTCTCTCAGCCGGCGTAGTGATACACGCGGCTTGCGTGCGTGAGCCGGTTTTGGGTGAGCGGTCACAGTGCGTGAGTGGCGATTCAGCTGAAGAAGCAATTGCTGACTGACTCGTTTCGTGACTGGTCCTTCGATTTTTCTCCCCTTTTGTAATTGATCAGATTTCCCCCAAAAAGAGTCTTACCTCTCAAAATTGAAAGTCATCATAGAAAAGTCATAGAACGTTCATGACTTAATCGCATTAATGTTAATTTGATGCTAAAAGATTTCAATTTCTATTAATAAAGTTTCAAATTTTACATTGCTGTTAAGTATTGAATATGAAGTTAGATTCACTGTAAAAAAAAACAACCTTTTATTCTTTTTAAAAAAAATTTAGGTCAATTTATTTTAATTATATTATTTCATGTACATAAAGATTTTAATTGAAATAATTATTCATTTTTTAACTTCGTCCAAGTTAATTAATTATTTTTAATGACTTATTCCAAGTCTTAATGAACATGTATGTCAAATTTTATCAATACTGGACAAAAACTGTAGATTTATATAAAAGACTAGAATTTGTATAAATTAATCTTTCTGTAAATTCTAGCTAAATAGATTTAAACATAAATGTATTTATCTTTTCGCTATTCAAAATAGCATCGCACATGCAAATAAATGCAATATTTAAAAATGCAAAAATATTTTCTTTCAATATTTGTAATAAAATGCATATTAAAAATGTTTTTCAATATTCTGATTTTTGCTTCATTATCATTAATGTTAATTTGATGCTAATAGATTTCAATTTTTAATGATAAAGTTTTAAATTTTAACGTTGCTGTTAAGTTTTAAATATGAAGTTAGTTTTACAACTTGAAAAGCAATCTTCTTTCTTTTAAAAAAATTTTTAACCAATTTATTTTAATTATATTATTTTATGTACATAAAGATTTTAATTGAAATAGTCATTCACTTTTTTAAAAATTTCGTCCAAGTTAATCAATTATCTTTTAATGACTTCGTCCAAATTAATTCATTGTATACATATAAAACAATGGCAAATTGATGTCATTAAAACACATCTTACTCTTTAATCAGCGTTAAATTCATAACTTAAAAAAGTGTTTTGTTTCTCATAAACAACTTTTTATAAACCATAAAATTATAATTCATATTCTATATATTTTTATTTTTTTAAATATTCTGTCTCTTTTTACTTAAATTTAGAAAGAGGGATTTATTTAATCTTTTACAATGTAAATTTCTATTAAAATATTCATTATTTCACAAATTTCATCTTCAGACTTTTATGCATATCATTGTTTAAATCGTGCAGTAGTTGAATTCAAAGAATGTAACGATGAATGTTAATATAACGCCGAAAGTATCAATATATTTTAATAAGTATTTTTTAAATTATACTGGATTTAAATAAAATAGTTACTCTTTTTGTGTACTTGTGGGAAAAAAAATGTTATTGTTGAATGCCAGAGAGTTTAGTTATAAAATTTGGCCCTTTACAAAATACGTTGCATGAATTTTTTATAATTATAAAAAAAGAAAACATTTAAAATACACAAATGCGATAAATTTTAGATTTCAATGCAACATATACATCAAAATACTTTTTTAAAAATTACGTGAAAAGAATTTTATTGAATGAAAAACAATCCAATTACTTTCTCCTTCTCTCAAGCAGTTTAATAGATTTAATCAGTATAAAGTTTTTATGTAGAGTTTCATTCTGTAAAAAAATTTTGCCATGTGTTTTTTCGAATCATTATTTACTATTTTGCTTTTATTTCAAATTAAAATGGAATTCATAATGAAAAACCATATTCGAGTTGTTTTTTGATTGTCAAAACTGTTTTTACTTTCTAATTTAAATTATGGGAAACGAAAATATTGTTTTAATTTCTCATTATTTATAAAATATTCTATATTCCATCAGGTTTAATAAAATCATAAATTCAATTTAAAATTTCATTTTTTTATTTCTTTTTCGTTTTCAAAATTTCATATAAATTAAGCAGAAATGTGATGTTTTATATATCAAAGTGTTGTCACAGAGTTAAATTGTATTATGTTGTAAGATAGATGCTAACATTTTAGTTATTTGTCTGAATTATGTTTATATCAATAGATTCTTTGATAGAACAAAATACAAATTTTTTAAAAAATCGAAAAGAATTCTAAATAATAGTTATAATTAGTATTTGTTTATTTAAATTTTAAATTAATTATTTTTACTTATATTAATTATATTAAGTCACAAAATTTATTCCTATTGAAATAAAAAATAGAAAATAGAAAATAGAATCAAAAAACGAAATCTCACCTAATTTGGCTAATTTTCCTGTTTAAAATGCCTTCTCATTAAAATGTATATCTTTCTTGGACCGCAATTTTTATGCACCTATAAACAAAGTAAAAAGACGGATAATATATAGTTTTTGATACAAAACATATAATATTGTATTCATATTTCATAAATAACTCGAAATTTTAATTGAAACTTTTCAGAAACCTTTTATCAGATTTTGCATACTAAATATTTTATTATTCATTTATAGAAAATGATCTTTTGAAAGTTAATCAAGCATTTTTCTAGAGCATTGTCACTGTGCAAAAGAAATATCAGAATCTAAAGCAAAATTCGAATTTGAATCTGCTAAAAACAAACGAAAAGCAGTGAGTTTTATTCGAACCTTATTTATAGAGTAAGAGAATTCGTAATAGGCCAATTTTTTTAGAAAATAAAAAGAATTAAAAAAAAGACGTTTCATACAAATTAAATAGAATCTTAAGAACAAAAATATATGTAACAACACTAATTGCAAAATAAATTGTAAACTAATGCGTGAAAGGGAATTAAAATGATTATTGTATATATTGAAACGATATGCCTATTTTTATAAGTATTCGTTCTTAAAAAAATACCAATATTTCATTATACCCCTCCCGAAAATATCACTTAAAATAATCAATATTATCACTTAACGATGAAAAGCATTATTCAGCTATCATATAGATGAGAAAGAATAAAACAATTGAAGAAACTGTTTAAAAGTCTATTATGTCATTAAAAAATATGTAATTCATATATTTTTTCACTTTCTAATTCAAGATTTAATACATTGAATCCTCAAAATTAACTACTCATATATATTTTTTTACTATCGTAAATGATAGTTGAAATCTAATAACTTTTTTTCTGTATGAATTTGCCCCCCCCCCCTTTTTGTATAATATATTTCCAAAGAGTAGCAGAATCTCTTCATTTTTTTTCTCAAACTTTTCATATGATTATTTCAATCAAATTGCTTTGTCTGTTAATAATAGATTTTCTCTTTTCATTTCTGCTCCTTTTCCGTGGGACGAAAATTACAAATGCTTTTTAAAAAATTGCTTCATCATGAAGTTAATTACAAAAAGCTTAACTGTTTTTCATTAAGTAAAATGTAGCAGTAAGTGTCGCATATCCGTTTTTCTCAATTCTCCATAATGAATCACGTTTAGTCAGAAAATTCCTAAAAACGTGAATGAATGTAAGTTGTAGAGTTTAAAGGATTTTTTTTTGAGTGTGTAAAAAAAGCATTTAAGTATAAATTGCTTTCAATTATTTTATTTCCATACCTTAATAAAATTTTACGCTTCTTAGTTCTTTTAAGGTTTTAAAATCTAGGAAATGTGGAATTTTGAATCCACATTAAGAGAAATATTAGGAAATATTTTCCTTAGAGTTATTTAATTTTTAATTTTTAATTTTTTAATCTTTGAAAATTATGAATGAAAATGAATTTTAAAAAAGTAACACTGTTTTAATTATCTTTCTCTTGTTTTTTCATGTATAAGTTTCCATTTAACAGCCATTTTTATTCTTTGTTTCGAATTTTATTTCCTTTACGATTCATTTAAAGTAAATTTATATAAAGTTATTTAACATTTTAAAATCATGCCAATACATTTAAAAGGTATGTTGTTTTAAATTCATATAATTCAAAACTTTTCGAAGCATCTCTTTTAATTTTTATTATTATTTTCTATTTATTTTTCAATGCCAGAAAATTATTAATGAAGATGATTTAAAAGAAATTCAGATTTTTTTTTTTAATTTTCATGTCACGATGCAATATATTAATTTTCCATTTAACACCTTTTTTATGCCTCGTATAAAATTTCATTTTGTTTGTATATTTGAAAATAATATTTAGAATTCTTATATGTCCATGGCCAGTTCTATCAGCTTGATAAAAGGAGGTTTACAATTTCTTAAAAACGTTTCGAATAAGATAGCTGTTTTGTTTCTTCCTTATTCTTATTCTCATTTTCAGATAAATTTTAAATTTGCCTCGATATAACTGATTTAAGGATAGCAGAAAAGCAAAGGGAAATACACTTAATGATAGAGAATAATAAAAGGCCCATTTCCGAAGGAAATAATTTTTGAAAATCTGTTTATGATGCCGTAAAATAAGTAGATCATTTATATAAGTTTAAATTTTTATTACAAATTATATAGTCTTGTGTCTATATCTTTTCTATATTCTTGAAAATGCTTGCAAATCATTTAATTCTTATGCGACTTTCAAAGGTGCATACGAACTCAGGTTATGTCTGCTCAAAAAAAACTTACAGTCAGATGACCCAACCATTCAATAATGCTGGTCTTTACAGCTTATATGCTTTAAAAATCTATTTTAAAGTATCTCTTCACGCATTCTCAACACTTATAATAAAATTTTGCTAATTATTACAATTCCAATGTGTTTCTTAATAAATGTTATGATTAAATGAAATAAACATATTCAATCACACACACATACGCACAAAAAATATCGACATAAGATATACTTAAAACATAACTTCTCAATTTTTCTTTTACAAATATTGATAGGATTGAAATGCAATCTTATGCTTTTGTTAAACTAAATTATTATTATTTTATATGGCTGAGATAATATTAGTTAATCCCGTGAAATCAGCCACGGAAGGGATGCAAAAACTGTTACAGTATTCCATCTTTTTAAACATTAGATGGTTCTTAGTGATTAAATACAATCCATTCAATTTTCATAGAGTTTAGATTTCAAAGAAATAAAATATTTTTGTAATAAGCAAAGCAATAATTTTGCTTTATCTTCGTAAACCAAAATAAATGTTAACATATAAAAAAGTTCGTACAGACATATTGAGGAGAGGCTATTGTTCGATACCAATTTAGCTTGTTCCTCGAATTTCTTTAATGAAAACTGATTTATAAAAATTTATAAAATTAAAAATTACAATTTTTTTTGTATAATGCACAAACATAGATACATATTTGGAGGCGAGAATTTGAATAAACTCTGTGGAATTATCTTTCGATGCTGAGAACATCAATTAGCTTAAGTGATAATCCAATAGAAAAATTACAAGGAAAAAGAAAAGACTACTTTATTTAAATTTAGATTGCAAAAGTATTATAATTTTGATTAAGACTGATAAATAGAAAGAAGTAAATTAATTAAAAGCAGTTTTTCTAAGCACATTTTCGTTGATGTATTAAAATTACGTTTTTTTTTTTTTTTTTTTTTTTTTTCATTTTAATTAATTTTTATTTTTCATCATTACAAAAAATATGAAATTTCGAAACAGATTTTTCTCACTTTTTCTACCAGGCTACACAAATCGTAACGAATCAATATTTAATCAAATTTGTTGATTAATTGATAATTAAGCTCTAAAAATGTCGCATATTACATCATGTGTTTTTAACAAAAATACGTAAGTAGAAAAAAAATTACAACTTTAGTATATTATGAAATGAGTAAAAGAATAGCTATAATATCCCATCTTTTAAAACGTGTAATAAATCAGATTAAATAAAAAATATAATTTTTATTATATTTTATTATATATTATATATTATTTTGTTTTATTATATAATATTTTCTTATCAAATTTCGAAAGATTTAGATTGAATAACATAGATAACGTATACTTTTAAGCCTCTCAAAGTTGACTACAAAACTAAAACTTTGAAAATTTATGTATTCGCAGTCGAACTCTGAATCTAGTCCAGAAGGCTAAGTTGGTTAAGAAAAAGTTGATAAACAGAACTGTTGGAGAACTGATAAACAGCATATGTGCTAAAGAAAAATATTGGACTGCATGCAGATTAGAGCTAGAGTAATTTTTTTTTTCATTTTAGATAATATAATTAAGCATATTCACTGAAAAAGTTTTCTTCTAAGGTATTCCTCCTTTGATATTTGCTGGGATTTTGTTTCTCTTTCTTTCGTTTATATCTTTAAATCCCTAAATGATTAGGGGGAATTATTCTTTACTTCAAGAATATTAAATCATATAGTGACTTTGCGTTGCAGGAATTGAAAAAGAAAATTTTATGATTCCCCCATATTTACAAAAATAGTCATTTATACAATAAACCTTAAAAAATAAAATTTTAATTCATACTTTTTATTTAATTTTGATTTATTTTCACTATGCAATAAATTATATAGATAGCTATCTTACTTTACTGTAATGCTTTTCAAATATTTTCCTACAATAATTAGACGAAAAGAATTGACTTGATTTTTTTTTTCATGCTTGAATTCGATTGAGGCTAAACCACTCAGATTAGGAAAAATAAAAATTATTGTAAACCAGGTGATGTCAAGTAAGAGTTCATCGTAAAGTATTTCAGACACCAATCATTTATGAAAATATATTTTGTTAAAGCTACCATTATGTAATTTAGAAGAATTTTAAGAGAGCATACTTTTACTCCATATTCTTTAGCTAGATTTAATAAAGACAAGTCACGAAAAGGGAAGTTTCTTTAATTATTCTACATTATAGCTACTAAATCGACAATGCATCGTGATGACCTCTCTATTCGCTTTCATGTAAAAAATCGCTTTCAGCACACACGGGCGTTTCTTCTGTAGCTTTGGCAAAAGTATAAACGTAGACCCCTCGAGATGTCTTGCAGAAAAAACAATCCACTTCCGCTTGAGGAAGGTTGGGTTTTTAATATCTTTTACGCAGTCGTAAAATTGCAGTTATTTGTTCCTTATAATTATACTTCATTTAAGATTTTTTTCTTTCTATTTATATCATAGTTCGCTGCGATTTAATTTTGTTTTGCTTTAAAGATGTTTATTCCACATGAAGATAAAACAATGGCGATAGGAGCAATAAAACAAGACAATAAATACATCTAAGATAGATTGCTAATACTTTGAGCCAAAAATAGTCATATGAATTTTGAACAACTGAAAGTTTAGCTAATATTTTCTACTAATACATTTCTCTTTAGAATGTTATTATATAAAAAATTATATTGATGATACTGTTTTTATTTACTTATTATGTTGAATAAGATTTAAATGAAAATAAAATCTTGAAATTTATTATTCTTCAGGATTTTGCATTGAATTTCATATTGTTGTAACAATGCAATTATAAAATTGTGTTTTTTATGATTTATTTACAATAAAATTTCATCGAATTAAAGATGATACAAGTTCATTTTATATTTCTTCAACCCATTATTTTAATGAAGAAATCGAAGTTATTGTTAATCAGAATTTTATAAAATAGCTTAAACATTTGAATAGAATACTTATTAAATTGTAAATATTTAACATATAGTAAAGTATTAATACTACTTTTAAACACACAGATTTCAAAAAAATAATCGGAAGAATCATTATTTTTCTTAAAGTAATTGAGAACTTTGAAAATAATTCGAAAGAATAACGCTTGTGGATTTGAGACTTTATAAACAAAACTACTTGACATAGTTAATCAAATATTAACCTTTTCCTCTCCACCAAGTTTGAAGTTTATGTGAGGGGGAAGTGGGTTTAATAGATTTTTTTCAGTAAATTTTATTTTAAAATATTCAAAAAATTCTTAACTCCAAATGGTTTTATTCAATGGAAATTCATTTTTAAAGGAAGCAATTAAGTAGAAATTTGAAATGAAATGCAATGCATATCTAGTAGAAGATAGCAGAGACAATAATTGCAATATCTTGATAGCAATAGTTGAAATATCTTGATTTCATCAAAAAGATTGATTCAAGAAAATGATTAATTAGCGGCATCAATTAATTAAATAATTTCTGATATTTTTTCCAGATGTATTTATTGCAACATTTGGGGTGATAGGAATGCGACTCGAATAAATCAATTTAGAATAGATGCCACTTTTTTTTTCTTATCAGATTTAGTTAATAGAAATGTGCTTTACGTATTGCTTATACACCACATATGTATTGTAATGAGCAAATTTGTTTAATGTAATTGAAGTAATGAGATGCATTATTTAAACATAGCTCCAATTAGAAGATTGTATCAAGAAAATATAAATAGCAACACTTCTCCAGTTTTGTATGTTACTGATCCCTGCTACGTATACTGAAGGTATACCGGAAAATTAAAACTCAGGATACATTCAGTGTACGAACAGGTATCCAGATATCTCCATCTGCAGTCAGGTCGCTCGAAATGTCCTTCACTCAATCCCGTTGCTGATATCTGAAATGAAAGAGAAAGAAAGAATTAGAAGTAAGTACAGCTATGTTCTTTACTTATTTGCTTTTAAGTGTTAATAGAAACTTCTTAGAATTGTCTGCAGTGCAATTTTAACTTATACGTAGAGAAACGACATTAATAACTGAAATAATGTCTTCCTATTTTTAGAAAATGGGAAAAAGATAAAATTTTAAGTGCTAAAAATTCTATATCAGAGAAAAAATATAAAAATGTATCTATATGTAATTGCGATCAATAACTCATTTTTAAATTAGCTGTTTTCCTTAAATAACAATAATTTTTTTATCAACAAATAATCATTCAAAATAATTTCATGCACATATTTTAATAAACAACTGATGTTAAATAGGCAAATTTTCAACGAAAATCATAGAATATTTCAGAATGGATATTTCACAGAATATTGAATAAAATATTTCAAATTTATAAATTTCAGTGCTGTAGCTTTATAGATAATGAAAACTTTGTAATATTATCACTCTCTCTATCTGTTTCATATATCTTTGCTTTAAAGAACATTTTAAAGCTAAAGAAAATAATTTTGTAGTTGCATTAAAAATGTTTTCATTGCTGTTGTTTTTATTCTCTTCATGTTAATATCTTTTATTTTAGTGAATATATTCCTGAACAAATCAATACAAATACTAATTAAATACATTGTTAAACTAATGATTATATTTAATTTTCAATTCTGTGCGGAGGAATATGCTTAGATTCTTTATTTCAATAATTTGTGTATTTGCACAGTCTATCTTTTCCTGATACCTTTTGCTAGTCTACTGATTTTAGCTAGTAATTTAAAACTTAGTGTATTATTTCGTATTGCTTTAAAATAAAATGTATTCAAATTAAAAGAAATATTTTTTGCTTGAATTTAAATTTTTTTTATGGCAAATATAAACAATTTTGAATGGCTAAAAATCTATGAGAAAAAAATTATAGCTTAATATATTAAAAAGCAATGTAAAGCATATTTCGATTCGAATTCTATTAAATTAAACATATGATTTAATAATAATTTGAGGAACCATACAAGATCATGAATATAAATTTTTGGCATTTGTATGGTATTTTCTATTCTGCAGATGTGTGGTTTTCTGTTTAAAAAATGCCAATTTGGTTTGTTTTTTGATTATATTGAAAGGCAACAATTTTGCAGAATGATGCATACTTCTGATGTACTCAGAATAAACATTCACAATGATGTATAATGATGGGGAATCTTTTCGAAAATGGGACATAAAAATTCATTTTTCTGCTTCGTAACCTCTAAATTCGTTATGTCTTTTATTTCTTTATGGTTAAATTTTTATTTTGTATCATTCTTCTAATGAAAAGCTTGTGATTTTATTTAAATTTTGTTGGAAAAATGCTGAATTCTTGTAAATCTTCGCTAACAGCTCGTGGCATATTATGATAAGTTGGAAATGGCTGTCGGATTTTATTTTATTTGGTTTTGCATTTTTATAAGATTTTAAATATCCATATTTCCTAAATAAATAACTCATAAACAATTGTATTTAACACTTATAAAATTATAGAAAAAATCAATTCAATTCCATCAATTCTATACTGAAAGCATAATAATCGTATTCTTATACATTCTTCATTTCTGAAGAATTGCTGATAGTTTCAATTTTCCAAAATATAATTTATCTTTTAAAGACTGTTTTCAAAGAAATGGTTAAACAATGTAAAATGATTTTGCATTAGTAATAATATTCCATAACTCATAAACAGTTAAAATTTGATATTCCGAGACCTTTAGTATTATAAAGATTTAAAAAATTGAAGATAGAGGGAAAAAACTTGACTTTTCTTTGTTAGAAACAGAACTATAGATGACTTCTCTTAAAGTTTTTTGTCGTAGAAATTTAGAAGTTATTATTTATAATTTAATTGATATATACCCGTTTCAATCTTTGATATATTGCTGCATATATTCAATCGAAGAACATATATTTAATCTTTTATATTTAACTCAAAACAAAATTCACTTATTTTTGTAATGGGACGGAAATAACATAAGCAAAATTTTATAGTACATCAATTTTATCTCAAGTTAAACAAGATGTTATTAAAAAAAATTTATTACTATGAATTTATCGATGGCAGCTTGACATGCCTTTGATCATGTAAGCATTGCTTCCAGGTAAGAATTAGATTGAATCTAAAAGCTTTAAAGTGAGTAATGAAATGAATAAATATGTGCGGCTTAAACTTTCGATAACCTTTATTCACTTACTAGAGTTAGATTTGTTCTACATTTTTTCCTTCTGGAAAGTTCAGCTGACGCTTTAGGGTCTGAAAAAACCTGGCCTGAGCAAAGGAACTAAATTAATCTCTTTCTTCAGAACAAACACTGTCAGTTTCAGATCTGATTTATCTTGCCTCTGAACGTGTATCCCCGATGAGGTCCTCTGGTCTGAATTTCGATGACCCCTTGCTGTGCACACAGATGCGAGTGGCCGAGCACAAGCGTACGCATGCGCGCATTTTCCCACCATCCCGGATGCACTTTTTGTGTTCTCCATTGAAAAGCTCCGATTCCCCGCTAACAAATGATTTACGAGCCAGAACCCGATGAAACCGGTTCTGCGAGAATTTGGCTCCGCGCCTCACCTACACGCAAGTGCATATGTAATGAACCCTACGGCCCGGGTAAAATTAACATGGGACATTAACGCCTGGTGGAATAGATAAGCATCCATTTATAAATGACGTGCCTAAGAGAAGGCGATTCTGACACGACGAGGTGTGTCAAATCCGAAGGTGAGTGGTTGTCGGCCTTCCTGGAACAAGGGTACTCACTTAAATTATGAAAGGGGTTGTTCGAAAAAAATACAGAAGCTTAAGCTATCAGGATGTTTTATCACCTGAAATTCTGGCAATTCTTTTTGTTTCGGCTTCTTACGGATATCGGATTCATTTTCACTCGTATGAGTAAATATCGTGGTTTGTTGCTCTCTGGTTAGAGTGGGAGAATCACGAGTCTTTCTCTCTCTGTGTTGCGTTGTTTCATCATCCCTTTCGCAAAAAAAAAAAAAAAAAAAAAAAATGAACCTTTACGCAGGTGATAAAATTAACAAGAGACAATGATTGTTATAAAAAAAATAGGCTGATAGTGATAGTTATAGCCGAAATAGATGAAGGGTTTGGGGTTTTTCTCGGACCTTCGTTTTTATAAAATAGCAATTAAATCAGCAGTTCGAAGAAAGGAACGAACTGGAAAATTGTTTTCTGGAAAAAATAAAACCCTGCTATTTTTTATTGATTATTTTTTAACTAAGCAATTATACTAGATTCTTTACAATTTTACTTATTGTTTTTTCATACAGTTAACAATAAGCTTTCATATGATATAATACAGTTTGATGCAGAAAAAAAAAGGCAATTTACTTGATGCTTGCTTCTTACTTTAATCCTTTTTGTCACATCCGTATGTCATGAAGCAATGAATTATTACTTTTGAAACTCATAAACTTAAATCAAATCGTTCAAAGACGTTATAATGCGATAAAAATGTATGCGATTTTGTATCGCAACTAACAATCTCTAAACACCTCAAATATTCTGTGGATTCTAAATTTAATCAGTAGAACAAAAAATTCTCGAAACAATTGTTATCTAATTAAATTATAAAAAAGGAAAATGTTAAGTGATTAAGTGCCGAATAGATTGTGCCCTGAGCATTGTAATTTTCCCTCTTATTTCATCATCATATTTTGTTCTGAAATTGGCATTATATGCATATATGCTCCTGCTGACCCCAGGACTGTTGCTTAGTATATCCTATAAGGAAGTGTAAATAAGTAAGGCTGAGAAATAATAATAAAAAGTGATGGTAATCATCTAAATAGGTATTACAATGTTTTTTTACAATTGTTTGTTTAAAAAAACGAAAAGTGGAAGAGTAGGAAGTTGCGTGTCAGAACGTGTGTGTGCTTTTGCCCCATCAAAAATTTTGGCAGTTGTCTTTGTTTTTGCTTCTTGTTGAGACTTCCCTCTTTGCAACTCTTGGAGATGTTTTTAGGCATGCTTCAGGTGGCTAATGCCACAATGAAAATAGGATAAATGAAAATTTGTCTAAAGGGGTGTAAGCCAAAGTTAAGACCTAACGAAGAATTAAAGAAATGTATTCTACTTACTATATATTTGTACTTTCAGAAATAAAATCTTCAAAATTGCTAGTCTTGGGATGCTAAAATTAACAGCTTATCTATTTTTGAACAAGGGAATCTAAAATTTTTCTTTTTGTTTTTACAAAAATGTTCCGCTACCTTTTGTTTAAAAAAAACTTTTGAATATCCTTTCTAAATAAAGCTCGCTAAACAGAAACTAAGTATAATAACCTTAACGGAAATGATAATGAGCTATTTATATATCAACGAGGAAAATGAGATTGATATAGAAAGGTACGTTCAACACTAATTAGCTGTCATCCTCAAGCGTGGGTGTACTTTCTAAAATGAGAAAAAAAATTGTACTGAAAAAAAAAAAGGAGTGGCCGCCATAATGTTAATAATCAGAAAATCTGACAGCAGATTCATTTTCTTTTTCTTTCAATTTTTTATCAATCATTCAAAATAAATTTCAAGTTTTGTTTAACCACATTTTAAAATCAGTTTTCTATCTCTGAAAGGTTTTGGTCAACAGCTCCATTTTTAAAAAAGAAAAAAGAAGTTATATAAAAGCTTCTAACGTAAATGAGCAGGATGTAAAAAAATAGATAAAAATATAGAAAGTGGAGTAAAATAAAGGACTGAATAGAGTATATAAAGACTGATGCTAAAGACTAAAAGGGAGACTGATTGATATATACCACTTTACGATGATTATTAATGAGTAGTATGTAGTATCATCAGTTCTTCCATTATCCTTGTTTCAGTCCAAGAGCTGAAACATTTTAGTTTCAACATTGTGGTATATATTTTCAATCGAATTACTCACTGCTCAAAAAAACAAAAACAAAAAAAAAAAAAAAAAAAACTCTATTTGCAATTTATTGACAATTTATATGTATTTATATTTAGTTTGAAGCAACACTTAGAGACAATCAATCGGCAAATAAAAAGTTTCAAAATTGGAATTCACATTGTGCTACATTCTAAAGAAGTATGTATTATATAACTGTAAGCCTCTTTCATAATCTGATACATAGCAAACAACCATGCATTTTGTGTCAGATTTTTTTTTAAACTTACAATTCCCTTTTAAGTCATGATCATTGCTCGAATTTTATTTATGGATATAAAGAAACCACTGTTTATTTATTGAATGAAATGAAATCGCCAATTACAATTAAAAATATCAACAAAAAAAAAAGAAAGAAAGAAAGAAAGAAAGAAAAAAGATAAAGGTTTAGGCCTTATTATGTTTTTAAATCCTGGCGTCTAAAGATCAAGCTTGTATTCGACAGTTTTGTGTTTACAGAGATGATACAGACGACGAGACTTTCAAGGAGAGAAATCTTTGTGCTTTAGTGTGTTTTTAAAAGTTCTTGTTTTGACTAGGGACTGAAAAGTTGCATTCAACAGCAATTTTGCTTTAGAAGAAATTTTACGCCTGCAAAATAAAAACAGTATATCTAGCAAAATTGCAGAATTTTTTTATTAATATTTTTCTTTTAAATTCTATATAATTAATATTCTAAAATGCGACAAATTTTTTATGAAAGGAAAATTATGTATTTCGTTTGCTTTTATGCATATATTTATCAAAAATAAATATTTTTGAATATTTCAACCAAATGTCTAAAACTCGGATTGCACCATGCATAAGAGAAATGCAATTTATTGCTAGATATTTTTCCTAAAACAAGAGATTATGTCAGATTTTATAATTTTATGCATCTGTAGCTCACTGCTGTGTAATTAAATTTTATAATTTCTTTAATCCCCAAGAATTTCATGTAACTATTTTATATTATTTAATTTAGATCTTTGAGTTTAATGTGGGAACCTAAAAAAAATAAAAATCTCACATTGTTTCATTAACACTGCAAATACCTTGAATATTGGCAACAGGTTTTGAAAATAAAAAAGTTATCAGCTGAACATGTGATGAAAGAAAAATATTTTTAACATTTTGAATAAATTTCGTCTTAATGTGTTTGAAAATCATTATTCTTAAATTAAATTTCAAATGAAACATTTGTTTGTTTTGATAGTATCCATTTTTAATTATTTTTTTTTTCAAAAGTGTGGTGGGTAATATGATCTTTTTTGCGCTGAGAAATATAATGTTAAGAAAAAAAATTTATGTAAAATTAAAGTATAGCATTTTTTTTGTTAATTTTTTTAGAAATCATAGTAACTTTTTTTCATTTTTCTTTTCTTTCTCTTTCTTTTCTTTTTTTTTTTTTGTATATATGAATGATTTTTTTTATTTTACTCCATTATTCTTTTTGCTGATTTTTTCATTAATAAGTTCTTAGAACAACTTCAAACATTTTTTTTTCGTTATACCTGCTTTGTTAAAATAACAAATTTAATGAAGTATTATTATTTAAATCAATGGTAATTCAATTACATTTCTTGAAGCAGCTTAATCATAATACCTTTTCAATACGAAGTACATACAACATTCCATAAGTATAACAAGTGAAATACACTTTTCATTTTGTAAGAAAAATATTTTATTTTTGAAAGTATTACAAATATATAAAGTTTACTAATACATATATAATCTATAAAAATTCTTTTACAACCAAATTTTAATTAAATTTGTACATATAAATATTATTTTATGATAATAAATTTCATAAAAATACATAAAATTCTGTAAAAAAATATCACATATTAAAATCCGTCAAAAAATATTTAAACTAATAATAAAAGAGAACATGTGTCTCTGAGTACATTTGAACTCTACAGAATAGACTGTTAGATCTGCACCTTGAAGTAGATTTTATTATTCTAAAATTTAACTTGGATTTTAATAAATCAAAAATTGAATGAAATTTTCTGGTTTTTCCACCAAACTTTCAAATAGCACGGAATTGATTTTGAAACCAAATTAAACATGTACACAATTTTTTTTTTTCAATTATACCGGCTTAGTTGTGATAATTTTTTCTTGTCTGATTTTAATTAGTTGCTAAAAATATTTTAAAGTTATCTTACTATAATATTTACATTATTGTGTTAAAAATTGTTTTCAACTTGGTCTTTTCTTCCAATGTGTCCAATGATCAAGAAATGTAGATTTAGTTATTTTTTCATATTAAATGCATTTCTATTAAAGCATGTTTTTAATGGTATTTAAAATTCTTTTTTTTTTAATTCAGTGGTAATTAGAGTTAATGCTTAACTTCAAAAATAAGCAATGGTGAAAACGTTTTAAAGTTTTTCCATTTTTAAATACTTGATTATTCCTGTAATATAGTTGGATGCTTAAAAATATATTAATCCTCTTTCAGTATGACATTTTTCTTTTTTTATTACAGTATACTGAAATTTTTATAAAAACAGAGAAATTTTATTTAATTATATCTTTTTAAGTATTACATAAATCAAGAAATTTGCATTGCATTCTCTATAAAATTTCAATGCTAAATGATATTACCTTCTATCTTTACATTTTTGTGAGCATATTTCGATTCAGTAAGCAAGTTATTGCATTAGTTTAAATTTTAGGGAATGACAGTAAATTAGGAGAACGCATAGCATAATTTAATGTTTCAAAAATGATATAACTGACATTTTTATCAAAATTTTAAGATTACATTCAATCTTTAAGATTGAATGTACTTTGTTGAATGTGCTATTAAAACTAGTTATGTGTAAAAAAATTTTAATTTTTCTAACCAATACACTCGGGGAACCAGTTGCGAAAAGTAATAAATCAGTCCTTAAGTAGTTATCATTAAAATAAGTTAAAACTGCTTCAAGAAGTGCATCAAACCCAATAATGCCTTTTTTTAAAAAAAAATATTAAACATTATTTATTGTATTAATATTATAAAACCTCGTTTCATTTTAGTCACAGTTTTCAAATAAAGTTAATTTGCTATATGAGATACAATTTATTTTTCTGGCATTCAAAAACTTTTGTTCACTCGAATAATTACTTTATATTTTAAATGCAACGGACATCAATACAGTAATTGCTACAAAGCTTTGGAATTTAACATTTAATGTTTTGGAGTTTAAGATCAGTTTTATATAATCATCAAAATCCTATTAATTAATGCAATATTATAGTTGATTTTTCAATAGTCATCAAAACTTATACAATTTCTCTTTGTAGTACTCAAAAAAAAATTTCGAACTCTTCAAATGCAATGGACATTAGAGCTGTAATTTTAAGATATAAATACAATTAATGCCACAAAGGTTTAACATTAACATTTTAAGATTAGTTTTATATAATCCTCAAAATCTTATTAATAAATGCAATATTATAGACAGTTTTTTAGAAATTTTTTTAACGTAGTTATCAAAACTGATACGATTTGTTTTTGTACCACTAAAAAAATTGCAAACTTGAATAGTTACTTAACATTTTAACTGCGACGGACATCAGTAAGTAATTGCCACAAAGCTTTAACGTTTTGGGATTGTTTTTTATATTACCATCAAAATCCTATTAATCAATACGATATTATAGATAGTTTTTCAGAAAATTTCTAAACGCAGTCATCAAAATTGATTAAACACTGCTTACAGCAAATTCAAATTACCAAACTTGAATTAATAAAATATATCTTAAAAATATTGTGATACATTATCCAGGATGTTAGAATTTAGCAGCATTTGATTACTGTTTCTCGTCTCCCTACGACTAAAAAAAAAAAGACTGCCTGAAAAAAAATTCAATCTGTTTTTATTGTTGTTTATAATGCTGCAGTATTCTTGCAGCAATAATCTCTTCTTTTTATGACATCTACTGTTTGCATTCAGGTTCGTGCGAAATCTTCTGGGATCTTCTATCGCGTGCCAGAATGGAATTTGCCACCACAAAAAAACAATCGCTTAGTACCAAAATATGCTTCATTGTTATCAAAAGAATTATATCTTTCTCAAAGCTTTAAATTAGTCGAATAGCAATATATTTTCATCTATTTCTTAGCAGTTTTTCTTCATTTTAAATTTGAAAAAATTATACATTTAAAATGTGCCGATATGGTTAAAGATTGAAAATCGTTGGTGTGTACAGAAATAAATGGGCAACAAATAAAGAATTCTAAAAATGAGTATGTTTTACTCTGTTTTTTTTATATTTGTGAATTTTTACACTTTTATATTGTACCAATATATTGTTTGTGGTCGGGGCCAATGTGTGCATTCAACACCAGAAGAGACAACTCAATCTTTGTCTTAGAACAGAGGAATGGAGAGTGCAGCACTCACACAGACATGGCAATGTGAACAAATATTGCAAAAGAACTTGCAATTTTCAACAAATATTGCAAAGATTTTAGGGGCGACAACATAATGGTTGGGGAAAAATATCGATAAAAAATCTTATACAGATTTGAATGGGTAGCAAATAAAAGAAATTCGGAAACACATTGAAATACCTAGCACATGAAAACTTGATGGACAACGGATTAATTCAATTGAATAACTAATTGTTTTATTGTGCTATTTGATTTACATTAATAATGTACTGAATTATAAACTGAAAATTGCAACATATTTCCCTGTTGTAACATATTTTCCTGTTGTTTCAAATTCAGTTCCATCGGTTGCTTTTTCGGATCAAATTTTTGCTGAAGTCGTGTCTAACTGATTTAATCAGATATCTTATTGCATAAAAATTATGCGAAACAGAAAAGTAAATTGAAAATTTACTTTAAGAAATCTGATCAAGTGATTTGTTTTATTCAAGAATTTACATTTTGTTTATAGAATCGGATTAGTATGAATAAAACAAAGTTTATTAATGGCGCATTGAGAGATAAAGTTCAAGTCAAGATAAAGTTCAAGTTCAAGATAATGGTCAAGAGAAATAAAGTTCCAATTTGTAAATATAGAAGTAAATAATTTTAAGTTTCGATTTGATCATTTTAATAGTCACTTCGTCGTTGAAAAAATATATCTATTGAAATTACTGCTTGAGTTTTAAGCTCAGAGTAAAAAAATAATTTAGAATGATATCATTTGAAATAATATTAACGAACGTGATTAAACCTTAAACTTAGCAGATTTTTACAAGTGTTGTTATTCAAAAAGAAATGACAAACTATCTTTGAAGCAATAAATAATTTTGAATCAATTGCCAAACTATTGCTCTAATTATTAGTTAACAAATAATATAGAGCCCATCTGCTCATTCATTTTTTAAAATCTACTGATTTTTTTAACATTTTATTTTAAATTACACTTGTTTGGATTATATTTCATTGTTGTATGAAGAAATATCGTAGAAACTGAAATGTAAATAGCACGTGTTACACAAACATCGGTAAAGGTAATCTGGGGACGATTAGGCGTGTGCCAAAAGTGGCGTTATACAGGTAAAGAGCACATAAATAAAATAAAAAAATATAATTTAAATAGTTGTTCAGAAAAAAAATCTTTCATACACATATGTACTAGATGCGAAAAAATTTAAAAATAACCAAAAAAAAAGTCCGAAACTCAAAATAAATGAGCAGAGTTAAAAAGAAAACATGGAGAAAATCTAAATGGCCCTAGCAGAAAAGCTTATATAACATTCCACAGTAATAGCATCATTTAAACATAATTAGTAAACAATAAGTTTAAATTCAGTATTAGCAATTTAAACTTAGAAAAAAAAAACGAAAATAAGAGGATTTGAATAAAAAAAGAAATATATAAATAAATAAATGGGAAAAAAATTAAAAAATAAACAAGTAAAAATAAATAAACACATCTTTTTCTGGAACAAAAGACTAGAAAAAGACTGCTTTCTGTATTATACTCACAAGATACTGTCCTTATTTTTTATTTGTATTTGAAACCTTATATTATAGAAACATGCAACTTAGGACCTTTCAAACTGCAGTTTTCATCTCTGCAGACAAAATATTGAAATATCCACAAATCAGATAGGTTGTATATTTATACTCAAAATATGGTCTTAAAAAATTCTACAACATAATAATATTGTAAAATAGAAAAGAACTAAAAAATACCTTCGCTAAAATTTGAATCGTATTAAAGATATTCTAAATCTCTTAACTCCTCCATCATCATCTCAACCTGTTTCTTCTAAAGTAAATTAAAATAACACCATTTACTGCTAGCGTATAACATCTTCATTCCCTTTCAATATTCCTACGCAAAAATAAATCTTTAAAAACTTTTCTCGGAATAAAAGGGTTGACAGCTTTCTTGAGATCTAAATTAACGCCCACATAAGCTTTAACTTTACAAGAACAATTTATTTTTTGTGAGCCGTAGTTTTTTGTTCTTTTTAACCTACAGATGAACGACGTTTTCACCTATTGGTGATGCGATCAAGATAATGTAAGTATGATACAGAAGATAAGATTGGACTTAAGATGTTTACTTCAGAGATGCAAATGTTAAAATATTTTTAAAAATTTGTTGAAATTTCAGGAAAAATTTTATAGAAATAAACTTGATACCTATGAACATTTTATTGTTTAATTTTAAGGTGTTGCAAAAATAGTTATGTGCAGTCATTTTTTCCAAAATTATCGAGGGAAATTTTTTAAAATTTTGATTAACTTTTGCCTATTTATAAATAGAATTCAAATTTGGTAAAAATCAAAGTCGTGCCAAATTCGGTAGTCCTCATCTGACCATGTGAATATTTTTGAATTCTTCAGCATGCAGTTTTCAGAAACATACAATTTATCAACCTAAACACGTTATAATATATTTTTTAAATAAGATTAAATTCTGTGTTTATACTCTTGTATTTCTTTCTAATTTCTTTCCCCATTCATGAGGTTTAAATAATTTCGGTTTGTGCAAAGCCTGTTTAATTTAGAAAATTAAGGTCGGCTTTATGTAAATACGTTACCTCTGCTGGAGTATTTTTCAATGGCAAGTTTAATTAATTATGCATAGTTTAAATAAATTTTTCTTTGTGATGCTCGGAACGATTGTTACAACTTTTTTAATAACCGTTTACAATATCAGCAGCAATTTTAAAGAAAAGATATTTAGATGCATGACAATGTAATAAGGAGCAAATTCACAATTTAAAAATTTATTTTCATTTTGAAAAAAGTAGCAAATATCTATCGGACGCAATCTGTTTAAATGATAGCTATTGTAGATTGTAAGACATCTAGCTGTAACTGGGAAAATTTACAAATTTTAAAATGGCTAGAATGGTTTTGGATTCCTTAGATTTATTTAAAAATAAATATTTATTTTAGATATTGCTGTTGCATGTAGCATGGAATTTTAATCAAATTTCGAAATTTTTCATAACTTATTTCTTTAGTTGTTTATTTCAGTAGAAGGCATATAAATAAGCCAATGTGTTCCATAAAAGCTTATCTACCTATACAAATTATTTCATTAATAATACAAGAAATAGATATATAAATTCACATTATAAATGCCAAATAATAAATAAAATAGAAAAATTCAATTGAAATGTATTTAATGCATTAATTAAAATGCTAAACATTTTTAATTTCAGTAGCAATTACATTTATTTTCAACAGTTAAAATAAATGCAAATCTTATATTCTTTGGCAAAGAGATCTAGAAGTGACATTGGTGCTAGTTTTAAAAACAGAATATCGTGAGTTAAAACAAACAATGTAACGCAAGAGGAGTTTCAAAATACTTGAGTTATTTTTACGGAAATGTGCTAATGAAATCTCAAGTCAAAGTCATTGCCAAAGCTTTGATCTAGCTAAGTTTTTAAAGAGCTAGTTAAGCTCTTTTTCATAAAAAAATATTATTAACTAGTCATATTCATCTTTGTTCTTTTTAATTGTACTTATGGTGGAATTTAATTATTGACAGCAGTTTGTTGTGTGAGTGAAATGTTCAGTCATACATTGAGTCTGAAGGATATACACGGAATATTCAATGCCGATTATCCAATCTTATTGAATTAATTTTCAACTTTTAATGAATAGTATTAGAAATTTATAAATGCGGTTAACTAATAATTGTATAATTAGTTCTGAAATTTGGATCTAGTAACATATTACTTATCTGTAGTTGTTTGAATGCATTTCACAGGGTGATAAATCGAATTATTATGAGTAATTGTATAATGAGTTCTGAAGTTAGAATCTAGTAACATTATACTAATCTATAGTTGTTTGAATACATTTCGAAAACTAACATTTACATAAATCGAATTAATATAATAATAATTGAATAAATTTAACGAATAAGTACGAGGCAATTAAAAATATTTAAGAATCATACTTAATAAGCTTTATAGATATCCTACATCTACTTCAATAATCACTGTAATATAATAAATACGGTTAACTAACGATTGTATCGTCAATTTTATAGCATACAACTGATAATATTTTACTAATCTATTATTGCATCACTTGATTTCATAATGCGATTCATCGAATGAGTACTATTGCTGTAACCTACAAGTCAATCATTCAAGATAGGGAGAAATATTTAAGAATCATCATTAAAATGCATCATATATCGACATCTATTTCAATTTTAGAGTAATACAATAAATGTGGTTAACTAATGACTGCATCGCCGATTCTCTATCGTGGATTTGATAATATTCCACTTATCTATATTTGTTTTAATTGATTTCATAAAGTTGATTAATGGAAAGAATAGTATCACCCTAACCTTCAAGTGAATACATTCAGGAAGAAATATTTTGCATTGGAAAGTTCCATAAGAATAATAATTACACCTCTACTATTGTCTCGTAACTAGTAATATATTTTGTTTTATTTGTTACTCTTATCTAATAGACTAACAGGATTAAGCGACAAAGCTTTCTGAAAAAAATGTATCGTAAATAATATAACCCATCACGAATTTTATTAATTACAACTTGAATTATAAATATTACTCCATGTTTTCAATTATTTTTCTTTGACGTTCCTTCCCACTACTTTTATCATTTCATTTTCTTTCAGCCACATATCTTATTGCAGTAACAGAAATAGTTTATTAGTTATTTTTGTTACTGCAACAAGATATGCGACTCTTTAGTGTCTACATTACTTTAGTTACACATTTTTGTACCAAAAATATTTATTCTTCTTGAAAAGTAAATGCTAATGTTTATTCTTCTTGAAAAGTAAATGCTAATGTTTATTCTTCTTGAAAAGTAAATGCTAATGTTTATTCTTCTTTATTAGTAAATGCTAAAAAAGAGGGAAAGAATTTAACCCACTTAACTGCTTTATTTTCTTTGCTATCTAATAAGATGACACCATCTATTTTAGGAATATTTTCTTATTTTGATTCAAATGGAAATCCATTGAATACTTGGCTTATCTATGTATTCGAAATAATTTTAATATTGAATTATAATCGTTATGAATGGTTTATTTTTTGCTTACAACTATCAAAATTCGATAAATCGATGCACGTATGGCACTCGGGCAAAGCAGTTAAACGGTTAAGTATTTTGTTGAGAGCCAGGGAAGTTAATGTTTCCGCTCATAGATGGCGTATGAGCTATTATCGTGTAATATAGTAGATATCGCTATTTAGCTCTTTAGTATACATTTGCTTCTCGAAACGTTTAAACAGACCTGTTCACAAAAAGCTTGTAATTTTTTGAATATACTTTTTAAATAAAAACGCAAGAATAACATTCTGATGAAAAACGAGTGTGAGGAAAAAATTATTCTATTTGTCATATGAAGTAAACGTTGAAAAAGTATTTAATTTTAATCTTATGGATGCTGCAAGTAATTATACTAAAGTAATTAATAAACAAGATTGTAAAATTAATCTTATTTTTTTTTCAACTATAGTAATGGGAAAATATAAAAAGAAATTTTACTAAATTTTTATATAAAAATTTAAGTAATGACCTTCAAATCATTGTGAAGTGTTCAAATGTATTTTAACTTAGATAAATACTTTTTTAGAAATAATTTACACTCTTCGATTGTCACTAAAAATTTTGATTATTGAATAATTCTCACAAATTAAGAAGCTGCTTTTTGAGTGCAATAAAATTATTTTATTCAGTTTCAAATCTGAAATTACATTTAGTTTCTTTTTATGCTCTATTCAACAAAACTTTTAAGTTGAAAACAAAAAAACCCTTCACTACTCCATCTATATAGGAAGAATTTTTTTTTGTTGTAGTTATATCCATTAGAGCAATGTATTATTAATTACTTTAAACAAATATTCATTTGATTGAAATTTTATTGACGTTTTTAAAATTCAAATAGCTTTGTTTCTTAACTACCTCAGAAAAATATTATATAATTATATATCTATCTAAAATAGGATGTTAGCTATTATTTAATTGACCAAATGGGAGGGGGATGAATGGATCTTTTTGGCTTATAATCAAAAGGAATCAGATATTAGTTCAATGGACAAGATCTGGAGACATGGGATCTGCAGATTCGTAATAAATACACTCTATAAAACCTTCCATTGGTTCTGAGCATGTTCCTATGAGATCTATGTCAAACTGATTCGTCTCCGTGTAAGACACACTCGCTACACTCACATTCATCTCATGTTTAGTGAGAGAAAACCAGTGTATCCTGCATGCCATGTTGATTTTTGTACCAAACACATATTAATTAAATGTTTTGTTTTTATTCCTCAATGTATATATTTCATACATCATCATCAACAACTTTACAGGATTTAGTTGGGGGGAGCAAAATTCAAATTTACATAATTTTTTATAAAC
>JAPMOR010046085.1:0-25968 GCA_026543865.1 Argiope aurantia | reverse complement strand
CCATGACTGCCAGCAGTTTAAGTGTAAGGAAACTGGCTACTGCATCGCCAGTGAGCTCAAATGCAACAGAGAACCCAACTGCGGCTGGACGGACAGAAGTGATGAAGAAGACTGTAAATATAA
Organism: Argiope aurantia; assembly: GCA_026543865.1. Taxonomy (NCBI): domain Eukaryota; kingdom Metazoa; phylum Arthropoda; class Arachnida; order Araneae; family Araneidae; genus Argiope; species Argiope aurantia. The sequence goes on along the minus strand of JAPMOR010046085.1, from coordinate 25,845 downwards.
TATTCGTGGTTCTCACTATTTCACATATATTAAACTATATCGTAATATTTATCGCCTTTCAGCCATGTATGATAATGGATAGTATTAAATTATTATTATTTCTGTTATTTATGGAATTATTCCCTCTAAAAGTGAATCGTTTAGTTATTGTTTTTTTAATTTCGCAAAATATGCGACCTTATGCATTTTACTTCACTTTTCCTTTATTTGTTGAATCTATTAATACCCGGTAAATCTCAAAATAATTCTACATTTAATAACTGCCATTTATTCTATGTAGCCCTGTCACTTTAGCTTTAATGCATTAAATCTGGCAATTCCTAGAGATCTTCTAATAATTCTGCTTTTGATAACTATCATTTATTCTATGTAATCCTGTCACTTTACCTTTAATATGCTTAAGCTGTCCAATCTTGGAGGTTTACGTTCTTTTAGTAATTACAGTTTTAAAATCAATTTAATAAAATTAATTTATTAATTATTTAATTTAGTAATTAGCTTTCTTTTTAGTACCCAGTTCCTCTTTTACTGCCTTTTCTTTCCATTTTGCTTCCATTTCTTCAAAAATATTTTTCACAACGGTATATATCAAAATGGAGGAATGGTTATTATGGTGGAAATATTTTTTATTTGTTTAGTTGATGCAATTAGAACTGGATATATTTTATTTAACATTGCATTAAAACTGTCATTATTTGGTATCGAACATTTTCGCGAAATTCCAGGACCAGGAATTGATCAGATTTTTAGGCAAATCATTTTAGAATTGTTTTCTATTCTGGCTGTTGTGCTTGAATCTAAGTCATTTTGTCCAAGACAGAAGACCACTTCATCGTCAATAACTTGAAGTTATAAACTTTTTATCAGTTACCACTGCTTACCTTTAAATATAATGGAATTTTTCAAGATATACTCCTGTGCTTTTCAAACTAGTTATTCCTTTTTCAATTCATAAGAAATTATCCTCTTGTATATAGTTCCTGAATTTGTTGCATTCTCTGTTAAAAACACTTTTAAGTGGTTCGAAAAATATCACAAAATGATTACACTTCATGTGAAGTAGTGGTATAAAAATTATATATAAATATGGTGCTAGTGACAGAAGTAGACAAACAGTGCTGCATGACTACAGTGTTATCCCATAGGAGAACTGGATCATCTGCTGTAGGCTCTGTGAATTTTTCGGAGTGTTTCAGCCTTCAAGAAAGCAGTTCACCATTCTACCATACATTATAACAGGATAGTACCCTTGCAGGTTTGCTATTTTCTCGGTAGGGAAGAAGGAAGACCTTCATTCTTGGAAAGATGCACAGTGGTGTGACGTAGAGTCTGGAACCGCTTAAGAGATACACAACTATAATATTTCAATCCTTCTCCAAGTTAATATCACTTCCAATTTACTTTTGACCTAATTGGAATTTTAAAATAGTAACTGGCTTTTGAATTGAAGAGATGCCGGTTTCATGGGCATTAAAAATTCTGTTGAACTGGAATTAAATTTGGGAACCAAATTTGTCCTTTACACTATTTGGATTTTAGAAAAACATATTTTTTTTTTTTTTTTGCTGCATCCGAAATCATTACTGAAGCTTCTTTCTTATGATTTTCTAAAAGTTTATTTGAGGAATTCTTTTAAGAAATTCTGAAACCCGGTCTTCCCTTAACATTTTTGTTTCTTCGTTAGAATCGTACTTGAGGTTTCCATCTTTGGCCAATTTAAAAGCTAATTGTCGCAATTGTATTTCAATCTGTTTTTCAGTGTGCTCTTGGAATATTAAACAGTAAGGCCATATTTTTTATTAATTTGTCATTTTGCATTTACTTTATAAGAAAGCTAAAACAAACTTGACAATCTGAAGAATGCCGTAACAATTGCTTTAAGTTCACCATCAATCCATTTCGCGTTTTTAACCTACTTTTATTATATGTGATACGACACGATTTTTTTATATACTATATTGTTACGATATCTTCATGGTATTGTACGGTGTTCAGTGTATCGAACAGTGTAATACCTTAAATTAATGTCGGTAATTATCAAAACCGCCACACATTTCATTAAGTAAAATTCTAAATCAACCTGTTTAGTTTTGACATTACAAATAGCATTTCTTTGTTTCAGGCGAAGAAATAGAGACAGTCAATGTGTACCTGATCGTAGGCCTGACGATGGGCATCGCTTTCACCATCTTCCTAACCATCTGCCTCGTCTGTCATCGCAAAAGAAAGCGACGGCGGCATCATCACCACCATCATCATCATCAGCACCCCCCTCCACCCTTCGAGCCAAGGCAGAAACGAAGCCCTCCCTTCGATCCCCCAGAGTTCGGGCCTATGAATTTTATGTCCATCGACAGCGTCTGACATCAGGCCAGAGCGGGCGAGGCCTGCCATTTTCACGAAACCAACTGGCCATGATTGGCTGCAACCTTTAAAGAATGCGCAGTGTATTTGCTGCCAGTACCGAGGCCTGTCATCCTGCTGCAATTTCCAATGACATTTTTAGTGTGGTGACTTGCTGTTAGACGAGCCCTCAGTGCTTTTTTTGGAGAGTGGTAGTTTCGATATATACATAATAGTTATGTCTAGGATTATACTTAGGAATAAGCTATTACCAAGCTGTAACCAAGTGCTGATTCACTGCCCATTGAAGTGCCAGGAGAAGAAGATTAAAAAATAATCTTTGTTCAAATGATCCTTTACTCATAAAAAGAATTTAACTGAGGAAAATCGTTTTTTCAGTGAAACATGTTTTAAACAACAAAATGTTTCTATTGTCTGTTAAACAACTAATAGTTTAAATTGCTATCGAAGAAATCGCTCAGATGAAAATAGAAAATAATTAGATGATTCATACAGATATAGATACAGATACTTGATTAAAGTTTTACATATTATTGATTTAGCAGAAATGATATTCACGGATCATTCTTTCTCTTACAATTTATCTTTATCTTCTCATAAGAAACTGAAATATAATAATCAATTTAAATTCTGAAGATTAAACTATTTAATATTTAGTTTTTAAAAATATGATTTAGAGCGAAGAATTAAGAAATCATTATAGTCCTCAGGAAAAAAATTTATCAATGTGAAGTTAAACTAAAGAAGATATGAAGTTAAACATCAGAACAAGGAAAACTGAAAAGCGTGGTATAATCTTCTTATAGGATAACGAATATAATAATTGTTTTAAATAAAACATTTCGACGAATTTCCTTAGAGGAAGAAAAAAATCGATTCGTATATTGCATTAAAAAAAAAAACTTTAAAAATATGATAAACAAATTCTAATTGAAGCTTAAAATATTAATATAATAAATAAATATTAATCAAACTATGTTAACGTTAAATGTATATATATACATCTAGTAACCTGGATTTAAAAAGGGAGTATTTCTTCCATTATGCAGACATCTAATATGATGTCTGCTATTTGAAACCTGAAACAGTCTGTAAATCAAAGCCAAAAATCATCGAAGTAATCGGGATGACGCCAAAAAGAAGAAATAAAAATAACTAGCTTTCAACTTTTCTTTGTTTCAACGAATAATGCTACAACCAATAAAATTCACGCAAATGATTAGAATACGATTTTCCTTCTAAATCTTCTGATTGTTTAAATGAAGAAGACAGAAAAGGATCCTATGATATTATGAGCATTCAAAAATGAATACTATCATTTATTTACTTAATAAGAAATTTAAGGAAAATTATCACTACATTCTTCGAACTTTATATCGCATACTTAAAGTAAAAACATGTTATCCATAGATTCATATTTTAGAACAAAGTATTATCTATACATTGGAAAGGAACTTTGAAGCTGCAGTTTTTTAAGAACAATTTTGTGTTAAAAGGAACCTTTCCACGCCATATAGGATTTGATATTATATATTACAAAAATATAAACTATATTGATACTCAAGTATATAGTTTTTTCCGAACTCTGCTGTTAAAAGCACGGAAATGATGGTGCACTTGAACTAGTTGCTTAGTACTAACTCCTACAATTGTAAAAAAAAACTGTAATTCGATTACATGCTTTGGTGCTACGAGCTTTGAATAATTCCAAACTTTTTTTGGGATTCTTTTTTTAGGACTTCGTCGAAAAAAATTACAAGGTGGACATGTACAAGAAAATGAGAACATTTTTCAAAGCAAATATATATATATATAACTAATAGAGAATGACAGACAATTATTAGAGACGTTTTGTAGAGATGAACTTTCGAACACCCTATTATTAAAAGAAAAACTGCTAAATACATGCTACTCTAATCTCTTCCAATTAGGCAGCTAAAAGGAGTCAGCATGGATTGTATTTGAATCGCTATTCTACAACGACATCATTTTTGAGTTGATAACCCATTTTCATAATTGTAGGCAACCATCATTAATTACATATGAAGCAGAAGTTTAACTACATCAATGGCGTTTGCAGTTCCATCTGGAAATTATTACAGGAACTTCAGTTACAGCTGTTCTAGATCTTTTTAAATAGCAAATTAAGAAGAAATGAAGTCGCTTAGTATCAAGAAACTTAATATGTTTATAATGGGATGAATTCTTTAGAATTAAAAAGAATTTGATTTTGTATTTCATACAATAGCGATTATCTAGACGTTCTGATTTAGATTTTCGCAATCGATGTCGAGTACCGGAATCTATTCAAAAACTGGTTATTGAAACGAAATTGCGATCTAGAATAGTTGTGACAATTGTTGTCAGAATAGAATAGTTTGTTCTATTCATAGAATATTTTATAATTTCTTTAGTCATTGATAATTTTTTATGAAATAAAAATATTGGTGCATTTTTCAGGCTAACACAAATTGTGAAAAGCTAGTGAGTGTCTAAAATATTGCCTAGAAAGGATTATATTTTTAAAGACATTATTTGTAAATAATAGATTAATATTTGAGAAAATGAAATTTTTTCATTTCATAATTTATTTATTTTATGCTAATAATTTTGTTAATTGAAAAATATTTGAAATTAAATTAAAGGTTTTAAAATATTATATACCTTAAAAAGAAAAAAAATTAAAGTAATATTAGAAAATTTAAGAAAAAGTGAAAATTCTCTTTAAATTTATTGGTAAATTTGATATGCCATATTTGTTCAATAAATCTAAATAACTTTTATTCATCAGATATTTCTAATAAGATAATCTTAGTTGCATTAATCAATACTTTCATACTAAATTCCATTGGAATATTTTGATTTAACCTTTCTACTATGTCTGAGAATAATGAAGTATTTATTTATTTATTTCAACATATGATTATGTGCTTTATAAATTTAATAGCTCACTTATAGATATTGAAACAAACTTTTAATAGTGTTAGTTTATAGTTTAAATCTTAAGTTTAGTGAAAGTATTTATATCTAATAACGAAATCTTTCGGTAGAAAATTAAAAATTTTATAAATAGGTGTGTTTTCCTATGAATTGCATTTTTTTTTCAAAATCTCAGCTTTATGTGCCAAATTTTAGTGTTTTATCATTAAATTTCAAAACATTTTTATCTGAAAACATTTTGCCAAATATTGAATGTTTGTTTGTAAATTGGTTTCAGTAAACGTTGTGCCAATTTTTGTCAGTATGTTTTTAAAAGAGAAGAAAATACAGAAGTGCTGTACGTTATAACTGAAAAAAAATCAAAAACAAATAAAACATTTATGTTGGTTTATCTTTGAACAATTTCAGAAATGTTACTAATAAATCATTGCATAGACGCCATATATATTAACACAAACTGCTCAATAATAATATACCAATAGCTTCATCATATTGGCTGGTTTCAGGATTTCAAACATCATGGAGATGTAAAATATCTGGTGCTAATAGGAATGCGATGTTAATTTTTTGAAAAATAAAAATGATATAGAAAGAAAAACGTTCTTACATAGATCAGAGTGTTTAAGGTACATTTATAACCCATGATTTACAACATTTGTTTTCTTAAAACACTGTTTCATATACAAGCAGAATTTATAGATATAAGAATAAGAAATAACTATGCATTAGCAGCAAAATGTAAACAATAAATCCTTGAGAAGAATCTTTACAAATTCAATCTTCACCTATTCTTTAAAAAAATGTTGTTGTTATTGTTCGAATTAAATATTTAGAAATGCATACACACAGAGTAGTAAAGACATTTTATTGACTTGAATGTATTTCAAATAGTTCTTTTTATCCAATATCTGAATGCAATCATCAATTTAAAGAAACAATGATGTTCTTTATAAACTCAGCAGACTACATGAAAAATCGATAGAAAAAATCTTATGTACCCTGTTCATTACTGACGCCGAGCCGCGGGGGCCTGGTGGTAAGGTCTAGGCTTCGGAACCGGAGGATTTCAGGTTCGTGACCCGATTCCACCGAAGAACCGTAGTGTAAGAGGGTCTGTTGCACGTTAAATCCGTCATGACCAAACGCCCTCCCGCTGGTGTGGTGTGATGTGGAGAGGGGAGTGCCAGCTCAGTGTCGTCCTCGTCATCTGACCGCGGCTCAAAATTACGAGGTCCGTCCCAAAATAGCCCTAGTGTTGTTTCAAACTAAACTAAACCATTGCTGACGACTTTTATAATTTCAAAATCAGTGGGAGTGATCGACCCATCTCTTTCTTGTATATTCTCTAATGAGTTCATAATCCCCCCACGCAAAAAATTATGCACTCTGAGTAATGAAGAGAGCACCTTGCAGGGTATTAGCGTGCAATAGTTACGAAATATTAACCTTTGACAAGAATTTAATACTTTTACTGAATCTATCGTGCTATCCTTGTCGAGATATTTGGCGATTAGTCCCTGGCATGTGGTTAATAATATCCAAAAATCGAATTTGTGCTTTAAACGCATTTTTCCTCAAGCGACTGAAATCAAAATTTGACACAAAACTATAATTATAGTCTCAGAGTCAATTCGATACATTCAAGTCATTGGGGTTTCTAGCTATAGTGTTTACAAGCTTTTAAAATACAGGCCAACAGAACGTTTTACACCTTATTGAATCTAATTCAAAATTTGATAGGTGTCTACATTATAGATGTTAAATATGCTCATCGCATTTTATCCATCTCATTATCGTTTAACCATCTATTTCATACATCTAATTAATTATTGTGTTAACTTATGTTTGAATAGGGCAAACAGATTTCTTCTGAATAGACTTGGCTCAAAATTTGAAGTAAATTTTCAAATTTGGTGTAATGTCCATACACCAAATTTCAGCTCAAAGAATTCTTGAGTTATCTTTGCCACAAATAGACAAACATAAGGCAAAAATGTATTTTTCAGACTAAGGGAGGTCTAAAATGTGTAGATTCGTCAAAATCTCGATTTCAGATTTTTGGATGATTACAATATTTTCTCTATACGAGAAAGTAAAAAGATGTGCTGAATATAAAAATAGTATTTGAATGATAGAGCGAAGTATAAATCTGCGGTTAGCTCATAATCGAAAAAGGATTTATGCTTTCTTTTTAGTGTGAAATTTAGAAGAAGGCAAGCCATTTTATGAAAACAGTTTAAATCTTCCTTATAGTACAATTGTGAATTTAATGCTCCAATGCTAAATTTGATAAAAATAGTGTTTATTTAATTAAAAATGTGAAGAAATTCCTTAACTCGTTATTCAATTAATAGGAATTTTTATTAAATTTTTTATTTAAAAAATTAATGTTAATTCAAACGGCAACATGATTACACAAATATTGATTATTATTTCAAATTATTGCTAAAGATCGTGGAAAAAATAATTAAAGAATGTTAAAATAATTAAAGTTTGGGATATATTCTGAGAAACAGAAGAATGAAATCCATTTCTATGAAATTATTTTTAACAGAACACTACTTAAAAGTAAAATGGGGATCGAAATAAGAACACAAAATCTGACGAAAGAGCATTGTTTTCAAATACACTAATTAATATTAGTCGAATATATTTTAATAACAGTCTCAGTTTTTAACAAGGACAAATTTTCATGTTTATTGCATTTAAATATCATTAATCTGATGAACAATTATTGTTTTCACCGTCAAGAATAACTGATCGTTGCATTTAAATAAAATTATAGATAAACATTTTTCTGAAAAATTAATTATCCACAATTAGATACATTTATTAAATCCCAGAAGATTGGAATATGAATTGAGTTTATTCAAATCTACAATAATGCATTCGCAGATTAATTAACATTACTTTGATACAATATACAATGATTTTTTTTAAGAATTACTTGGCAAAATTTTCAAGCGGTTAAGGTATTTGAACTTCAGATTAAAAGTGCCAAAGATAAATTTTCATGAAGCACTTCTGATATTTTTTTCTCTTTGTTTTGAGACGAAATAGAATATATTGAATTCTACAGAATGGAGCCAAACGACATTTTACAAGTGAGAGAATGGAGCTTTTCAATTTTGTGTTTCTTTGAGTTCCTGTAGCAATTTTCAAGTTGTTCTACTGTGAGCCCTTTCGGCGAAATCATATTTCATCTGTACTGTGCAATATTGCCCAAGTTAAAAGCTCTCTTGCTCAAAGAACAGTCCTTAGGTAAATGCGAACCTCAAAGTGAAAAGTGGTGAAAATTAAGTGTGAATGAGACATTGTGTATAAGCAAAAATAAGAAGTTTTTATCGACAGTATTTAGATGCATTCATTTCATCGCTTTAAAGATTGGCAGATCATTTGTGGTAGACACCAAACTGATAGTTACTCTGGGCATTCGTATAGAGATTACAAATTTGAAATCACACTTTTAAAACAATAGAAATAGAATAAATAGCATTTTATTTTTGTTCACAATTCTTTTTAAAGGATTTGTGTGATAAATTATTCTTCAGCTAAGCGCAATAGTAAATTTATTTTTTATAAATTCATATCGTATTCTTCTAAATTCGTATTCGTATTATTTTGATTCTTTTATGTAATTAATAAGTCAAAACGACCGAGTTAGCTATGAAATTATAAATATTACTTTTTGTAGAAAAAATTCATTCGGTTCTAATATAATAAGAGATTTAATATAAAAACACTTTTTCTATTTAGAAAATTCATTAGTCTGTCACAGTAACAATAAATAATTATCATATAATTATAATACTTTCCTGCTCTGTGATTTTTTTATACTTATTTAAAAATTGTATCTGCAAAATAGAATGCTTAAATACGTTTGGTGGATTAACTGGATATGTGCTAAAAAATCACTTTCTATTTCTGAAATTTTATAATGCGTTTAAGCTTTATTTTAAAACATAAAAACAATAGCACGAATAAAAGAGAAAATAAAAACTTTTCTCCCTCAATAACAACAAAACATTGAATGATATCTGATATAATTTAATAAATTATTTTTGAAAAGGAAGTAAGCGAGAAAAAAAATATCTGATTCAAGTACTCTTTGAACAATATGAAACCTTGTTCAAATATCTAAAAGTAATTATTTAAAATAGAATTATTTACCAATTATAATACATTAAAATCATAAAGTCCATTTCTAGAGAAAATTATTTTTTAACTTTGGTTATATATTTAAGAGAAATAGACAATTTTCAGATGATTTTGAAAGATATTTCATAAATCTATAACGATTGCATTTTATTTAGAATTTAAATTTCGTTTGCAGATTGCATAAATATTTTTATTATATATTAATCGAAAGAATGATTCAGTTTCATGCAATAAACAATAAACATTATTCGGGTAATTTGCATGGACTTAGAATTTCTTGGAGTATTATTTTTCTTCATATTGTTTTCAGATATTTTAACTCCAATAAAATATTCAAATTACAATCATTCAATTGAAATCATTCCACAAAGAGAAGAATATGTAAGTGTAATTATTTAAGTATTATATCTATAATTACCTTTTTATACTACTGTATCATATGCTGGAACAATCTCAAATATACCTTAAATAATTATTCTTATTTTTCTATTTCTATTATTAAGTATTACTATTAAGTCCTCTTATTTTTTAAACTGGAATTTGCAATATTGTAATAAGTTTCATAAAATAAAAAAGTGTTGATAGAAAAATATTGGAAGAATATTTTTTCTAAATCGATGATTAATCGATTGCCTTTTAATTTTCCATGAATTTGGAATATCGATACGAATGCTCAGCTTTTTCTTCAACTATGTATAAAGGTCGTTATATAAATCATTCTGTGACTAATTCCTCCGAAGTAATACTTTTAGAAAATTGTTTTTATTGTGTCAAAAAAAGAATGAATATTTGAACTGTGTTGCAACTATGATTGAAGACTGGTGAAAAGAACAATTTAACTTTTTTCCTTGCATAACGATCTTGAGAAAAAGCACACTTATATTGTGCTCTACATCAAGTTTGTAATTATTAGTTTTAAAGGTAATTTGTATGATAACAAATACAGAATATTATATCTTGAGTCTTGTTTCATTATTTCTTCAAAGCGAGTGGTGCAATTTTAACTCTATGTAATCATATTTAGTTTATGTATAAGTATTATGCGAATAATACATGGTGTTTATTTAGTCCCGGACCCATTTTGATGTTTAATAACTCATAAAATAATAAAGATAGATTAAAATTAATAACATAAATGGTTAAATAGACTCAAAAAGTTTCATGACCCTTGTCAATGAACTTATCAATGAATGTGAACCGCTGATCTCACAGATATTCTAGGATTGTACAAAAATGTCTCTCTGACACGCTCAAGATCAAAATCACTTGTGCAAGGACGTCCGGAACGTTTCTTATCTGCGATACTTCCAATTTCTAGAAAATTCTTTTTCCACCGCAAGGTGCTGTTTTTGGATGGAGGATCTTTTTGGTAAGTTCTTCTGAAATTTCTCTGTGCTTGCACTATCGATTTCGTTTCTATGAACCACCATAAAATCTGTGCTTTCTCTAGTGGTGTATGCATTCTCCTTAATATCCGCTCGAATAAAACATCACATACAAAAGTACTACATAGAACAAACACATCAAAAGTAAACATAACATTTCAATAGTTGCCAAAAACAAAAGAGAGAAAAATGCAATTAATAAGCAGACGATATTTAGAAAAGTACAGATATTTAGACTGGAAAATGAAATTGCCTGAAATTAACCACACGCGAAGACGATATTTACAAAAGTAAATATATTCAAACCTGAAAAGGAAAGTATATGAGTTATTCCATCACTAAATGCCATAAGTTTGTTTATATCGTCATTATTTTATGAGTTATTAAACATCAAAATAGGTCCAGGACTAAATAAACACCCTGTATTTTTAGATTTCCACAATTCTGATTTTCTTCTATTTCATTATCACTAGAAATTTCTAATAAAATCATTCGTCATTAGAACAACGTTACTATTAGCATCATTAGTATAAACATTTTTTTAACAAACCTTTAGCACTTTTTGTAGTGTTCAAAGAATCAAAAATTCTTCATGTTTGCTTTCGATATCACAAAGCACCTGTTTCGGTAATTTTCTTTTTGCTGTTTTAAAGTGTTATTTTTTATATATTATAAGAAATGAAACACTTAAACGCAATTTTCAAAATATTAATTCTCAAATTCTACACATTACCAAAGCTTTTCGATTAAATATACTATAAGATCAGACAAATTCGTTGTTGTGATGACTGGGAAGAGATACGTATATGACCGCAAAGGATTTAAAAAAAAATTCGTTAAACATTTATTGCAGCTGTAATAATTATTACAGTGCTGAAATTTCCAGAAAAATTATTAAATTTCAAAACTATAGTATAATATGAAGTAAATGAACATTTTATGAAACTTGTCAAATTAATAATTTTCAATTTTGATTTGCATATCATTAAAAGAATAATATACAAACGTTAAAGCATAAATTTCGTAAAAATAGCCTTGATAACCATTGAAAGTCTAATAAGCAAATTAAATGTCATATTTTCAAAGAATCCTCTAGACATATCAATCAAATAAAAAAAATTTTAATACTGTTTAGGGGTTTTCAAGTGAAGTTTTAGAAATTGAATGAAATAGAAGTCTCATGTAAGCAGCACAGAAAATTTGTCGTTACACAAAATAATAATAATAAAGAATAACAATAAAATTTTCTCCAAGTAATTGATTAATATTGAATATTCAAAACTTTTAATTTATATTACAAAATAAAAAGAGAATGTTCCTATCTTTACTTTCTTATATGATCTTCCTTATCTTTACGCTGACAAGTTTTGTCCAAAATTAGATGAAAAACAACAATTTCTGTGTAAATCAATTCATAGTCACATACTAAATTTCATTTATCTAGAATTGATGTGTATGTGAACACATTTTGAGGTATCGTGTACATATACAATGCATGGACAGTTTTATTATGTTGACATTCATGTGGACAAAATTCTAAAAAAAAAAATTATTCATGGAAATTTAAAATTTGTATATTCTGAAAAAATTGGAAATTGATTTCGTTGAATATTACAGTGATTTATATGTCTTTAATACAGTGATTTATATGTTCAAGTACTAAGAATAGAAAAATCAGAAAAACTGTCTCAAATTATTTTTTAGGCATATGTTTCAATTTTTTTTTTTTTTTTTAATTAGTCAGTTTTTTAACCTTTATTTTCAATGAAATTGTTTGAATAGAAAAAAGTATACAACTACGTAAGAATTCTTAAAATGAAAAACTTCAAATTCATAAACAGTTTCAATATATTTATCCATTGCTTAAAGTAAGCTATTAAAGAACGTTTCAAAAAGTCATAAAATCGTAAATAAAGAAATTTGAAAAATGTTGAATGTTGGAAAAAAAAACTTTTAAAGATTTCAAAATTTTGATGAAACGAATTACAAATATTTGGTTTACCAAAAAAAAAAATGGATACTATTACAAATGATTATAACTCCCTCATGAATAAAAAGGAAAAAAATAAGTAATACAAGGAATATTGGCAAATTGGTATATTGATACAGGAAAAAGGGGGGGGTTGCGCATGCCCGCAGGTGTGACGTCAAGGATTTCCCATCCTACTTTGGTGCGATTGCTATATGAAAACAAAATTAACGCGATTGTAAATAACCAGAAAATAAATAGTGCAGTTGTGGGTTTCAACAATAAAAATGTGGATATGATGAATTGAAATGTTGAATCAACGCTTGCATTTTCAACCACAAAGAAACAGAACCCGAAAAACATGAAAGGTAAGCAATTTCGTCCTTCCTTCAAATTACGACTTTAGATTTTACAAACACAATACAGAAACAGGCTTGATATTTTGTTTGGGCAGGAATCCTCGCTCATCGTGTATGTAATATAGTAATTGGGATCTTTAGCAAACTAAGACCATCATACCCCAATTTCAGAGGTAAAATCCTAGATGGGTCCACCTCTTGCCGACTTATTTGAAATCTCGCCAAGTTGACTACTAATTGAATATTTGTTATTATTTTTCAATTAAAAAACAAAACTTGAAGGCCAGAAATAATAATAATAATAATAAATAAATAATTATAAAATAAGAAATAATAATAAAATAAAAATAATAAATAAATAAATAAAATAACTATAATAATAAAATAAAAATAATAAATAAATAAATAAAATAACTATAATAAAAAAATAAAAATTAAATTAAAATCAATTTTAAAAAATCCATCTAGGTTGATTATTTAATAATAAAATAAAAAATGAAAGAATAATAAAATAAAATAAGAAATAAATAATAATAAATATAATAAAAAATAAGATAAAAAACTCGTCTAGGTTGCTACATTGGCGACGTTATCGCCACTCGTTTGGCGAGAATTCAAAAAGACATCAAGAGATGGGCTGTGCTAGGATCCACCCAAACAGTGTTTCAAAACGAAACTTTGACAGACGATATTGATTGATGATCACTCATGTTCCAAAGAGTTATTCTTTGAGATCAATATTTCAAATAGTATATGTTTAAAGTCAATAGTAGAAAAGAATATATTCAGTGTCATTTTCTGTATTTCAGGAGTGACAGTAAAGTTATTATAAAATCCAAATTTATTCTATAAAGCTGTAGTAATAACCATCCGAGTAATTAGACATGTTGTTATTATACCTTCTCTTTTATTTTTAAACTTTGGAGTAAAGGATAAAATGAGGGAAAATATCCATTAGATATCCCTTAAATAATATCCCTTGAAGCAATACTTTCTGATAATTTGATAATATCTTCACTCCAAACCATTTAAAGTATGGGTTCGACTCCGTGACCGTTTTTCAGAGGGAATTCGATTTTTCAACCCAAGAAATATTTTAATATTGTAGCAGTTGCATTACTCTTAACCTATAAACTTCCAGACAATTCAAATTCTGTCTCCTTGCCGGGACGTCGCTGGAGCCAGAGGGGGAGGATGTAGCAGTTGCATTACTCTTATCTTCTCTTTTGTATACTAGATGGCGATTCCTGAATTGGCCATCCCATATGTCATCTCATAATGCATTGCGATTGTAATTAGAATGAGATGTGATGCTGAACTGTGAAGCCAGGCGCGTGAATGTCTTGCCTTTGTGTTAGTGTATGTTTAAGTGTGTGAATGTGATTATTAAAGAAATGTTTCCAACAACATTCGTCCTGTTGCCTCCTGCACAGATCATAATAATCTACATACCACCACAATATCTTGAAATTCAAATCAATAGGATCTTTTAGATTTAGTTTTACTCCAAGTTCAATATCCTAGATCCATACAAAGAAAATTCATGCGGTAGTCAGTTTCTTTCATGTATTTCATCTGCGTGTAAAACATTCTCTATACGCACTTTCAGTTCATTTATACATAATTTTCAAAGATGTTTTGCAATATCGTAATGGAAGCCAAAATAATTTTATTGTTCTATCAAATCGGTAGTGTTGTTCTTCCCTTAAAAACATGAATTAAAAAAATCTATTTTTAATTTCTGCAATATAAAACTTTCTTTTGTTCTGATAATATTCAGCTCATTTTTATTGTTTCACTGATGTTTTTAGGTCTAATTTTTTTTTTCTTTTGTCATTTCTTTAAATTATGTTACGTTTTAATATACAGTTATTTTGATAATTATGTTGTTATTATCATGTGAAAACATGATGTTGTTTTGGTTTGAGATTTGTAAAGCCTCAAAATGCGTAAACAACAAATTGGCGACTTGTCGATTTTGAGACATCAATTTTTCGCTTTTAGGGTTATTAAAAGATAATGTAGAAGGTTGTCACATTTGGCGATTTATCGCCAACTAAAATTACAACTTGATTTCCTAATTATTCATTCTCTGAATTCTTACGAATTGTCTTAATTAATTTAAGTCATTAATCAGTTTAACCCGGTTTGAAACAATCACGAGAGTACCAAATTACGCATGCGTCAATATTTAGAAAAACGATGATTTTTTTTTTCATCTTAAAATCATTTGAGCTCCAAAACTTTGTTTGCCAACTAGAAAAATTGATAAGGAAAGTTTAAAAAAATTATATAGAGGTATAGTGACCGATAGAGAAGTCTCTTGAGGGTTTCAAACCGTTTGTTTAAATTGGTTAATGACTTAAACTAATTCAGACAAATAATGACTTAAAAATAATAATGTTTTCACATGATAACTCGAAATTTGTAATCGTAGATTTCATTTCTTTTATTATTAGTTTTATTTTTATTGATAATGTTATTTTTAATTTTTAGTTTTGATTTCCCCCTACATCAAGATAAACTAGTCTGTTGATAATGTTATTTTATTTATTACCAGTTATCTCCGACGACCAATTAGTTCGCCTGAATTAATGATTGCTGAAATTTCTAATTAGATATTTTATGTTACTTCCTTTTAATTATTTGTTCAGTAAATTACTTCTAAACTTTAAATTTTTATAAACATATAACATGTACCAAGCCTTGCATTGTTCTATTTATTTATTGTGTTGTGCATCTCCCTAATTTTTTATCAGTTTACCTGAAATTTGAACTTTAATCTGAAATAGAAATATTAAACTGCGACTTATTCAAAAAATTTCTTGTAAAAGCTACTTAAAAATAGGTAAATATTTTTTTTTCATTGTTTACTATTTCAGTTTAATTAAAGGACAATTACAAAACGTTTGTTAAAGCATACTTTTATTTATTTATTTTGCGATAACTCCGAAAATATAATTGCACAAAAATGAATTTAATACCATTTTAAAATTTCAAAAATTGTGTTTTCAATCATATTAATTTAATAATCGTCCAAATTTCTCTTGAATTTGGACATTTTTAAAAATGTTTACTTGATTTCAGAAACTAAATTACAATGTTACCCTAAAACTCAAACCATAATCATTGTTCCATTCAAATATCTAATAGCATGATTTTCTTCCTTTGTTGAAAGCTGAGGAAAAATCTGAATAATATCTGTCTATTTCATAAAATGAATTTTTTAAAACTAAAGTTGCTATTTCACTTTTTTACGCGAAATTTAGAAGCTAGCCGGATATTTACATTTTTAATAACACTGTCTTGTAGTAAAATTGGTCTTCATTAGAAAGGTGTATGCACTTAATGAGCAAAACATATGTAAGATAATTAAAATAACATAATTTTAATGCCTGACAAATTGATGAAATCGTGTTTATGAAGTTACATATATACAATATGATTGAAATGAAATATAACCAATATCGCCGACGAATCAGCTGGTTGCCGAAGATAATTGGAAGAAAAATAAGACCTCTCTTCATATTTTCATCATCAACAATGAAAGAAAAATCCTGAATGAAATATTTATAATAACAACGATTCAATTCTTTTTTCAGTAATTTTAAAGCAGTTTTGAAAACGTCAAAATTTTATTTTATTTTTAATTAAAATTTGAAAAATATTCTTAAATGCAATTTTTACTTTGCAATGCAAATCTGTGCTAAATTTTATGGGTCTGGGTCCAACGCAGAAGTCCATGCCCTCTTCTAACCCCGTCTCGTTAACAAACAAAAAAAATGCATTCCAACTATAATATTATATTATCTTCTATAATGTTGAATCCTACGCCTCTATTGTTCTTCTGACCCTATGAAAGGTTCCCGCGTCCAATCTATAGTCTAACGGTATGTCCTGTAAAGCTACAACAGGCACTCGCATGCACACACACATTCATCTTTATTTATGATACAGATTACAGTAACTTTAGTTTAAAAAAATGTAATTTAAATGCGTTTCATATATAACTAAAAGAAAAACAAAAGTAATTGAATATCATGATTTTTAGCACGTGTTATCTTTAATGAGCCCTTACTATCAAAAAAGTAACTGTACCAGATTTGATATTTATGGGGTATGGGATCAATGCCTGACTTGTAATGTATTTAGTATGATTTTTGCGAAATATCCTATATCATATACAATCAAACCTCGCATAGCGAGCAAAATTAAATACAAAAAAGTGACTCCCTTAACGATAGAGAAGAGACACCGTAACGTTATATGCTCAACTGACCTGTATTAGTTAATGTTGAGCATTTGTTTGAATAGAACCCTTATACTTATAAGAAAGAAGTTTTGCCCGAATAGTGCTGTCGAAGATAATTCCGATGGGATTTAACAAGTACCTGTAGAGTCTTAATCTACGAGAGTTTTGTCTTTCCCCAAGATTTTTTGGACTAGAAGAGAATAGCGATGACTTCGATGAGTTGGTGGAAGAATATAGCCATAATTACCAAATTGTGAAACTGCATTCTGTGTCATAGAAAAATTGTGGTGGAGATTTGGCCAGAAGAGGAAGAAATAATAGATACAAAAGGGCAATAATCTTCCAGTGAACTAACGAAGATGCTGAAATCATGAGAAATTATTCCTATGTATGTTGAGAAACACATCAAACTGATAAGGCAGTAGCTATGCATACTATAAACTCATTTAATGATAATGCCATCTCATTTATGTCAAATTTTGAAGCTTAGACAAAGACAAATATCTTTAAATAATTTTCTTATAAAAAGTTCTACATTATAAATAATAAATTACAATATTAAGAATTTGTTTGATCATTTTGTTTTCGGAATGGATCACACTGTCCTATTTTACTTCTCGTTTCACTATTCTGAGACTACCACTTTTCGACGATTCTACTCATTAAGGGGAGAGACGCGGAAGGATGAGCGTATTTCCGTTCTTCGTCATTCTTGACCTTAATTTTCGTCCTATTAGATGATTTTTGTTCCTTTTTTTTTCCACGTATATGTGAATATCGTGTCGTTTCTGACCGTATAATTTCAATTCAGTCTAAGTGCAATCCGAATTTATTTGATTGTTAAATGTAAACACCCCTCTTCTTTCATCTTTCCTCTCACCCCTATTTTGATGAATTAAACCCATTCTGAGGCATATGCAAATGCGTGGAGGGTTTTAGAATCCTTTTGCAAACAATGCAATGATTTGTATAAAAAACAATGTTTCATTTAGTGAGTGTTTCAAATTATGATTAATATTCGAGAACGAATTAGGCTCGCTAAAATAGGTTCCACTGTAGTTCAGAAATAGTATCAACCATATAAACGTGATCAAATTAACAATCTCTATTACTTGTGATTCATACAGTTCAACAAAAGTATTGGTGGTTCGAAGTGAGCAATGGACAATACTTGATCCATTTCTTTATTTACAACTTTATAAAATCCTTTTACGATGAATAGTTAATATAATACATGGCTCCTGCTGAATAACTTTGCTGCGGAATGGCTTTGTAAAACCTTAAAAATTGAAGTGGTTTACAGTAGGGATGATGAATATTTTACGAGCGGTTATTGCATAAACAATATCAAAAAGCCACAAATGCCACTGATCAATACTTTTCAAAGAGGGGTGTGATTCAAATCCTTGAAACGATCTTATTGGTGATATTTCGATTACAAGTCTTGGATCACAATAGAAAGTAACAATCGATACGATCTGTCCAATGGAAGCTCTCGAACAAAACAGAAAAGAAGAAATCTGTGAATGGGTTGAAAAGTGAACGTATCATTGAATTGCATATCACTGAAATTTATCGGAGTGGTGACTTCACTGGAAAGTGTGAAGTCACCGCTCCGCTTCATGGGAGTGACCTTGATTTTCCGATATTCACATCTGATGATGCACTATTCCATAAAGATCATTTTTAATTGCTTGTGACATGAATTTGATTGCATAAATTATGTTTACTGCTGGAGCCATCTATTGATAGAATATAGAACTAAAGTAAACATTTTAAGGAAATGACATATATATTTAATTCACATTTTTGAGAAAATGGTTTACTCCAATAAAGAAATTAAATAAATAGTTTTGAAAACAAATCAAATTTAAGAAGTAAGCTGAAATACTATTATATGTGAAATTAAGTATTAATACAATTAAGTATTAATTACATGAATATGAAATTAAGTATTAATTACAATTAATAAAATTTACATTTAATACTAAGTAATAATTTTTAATAATATGATTAAATTAACAGAAATTTGAAACAAATATTTAAAAATAACAATAGCAAAATTATTTGTTGTTCAAAAAATCGTGGATTATGCATCTCTAGTTTACAGCTTCTACGATGGCTGTTGGGCCGATGCGGGTCAGCATTCTAATGAACATCTCAACATCTTTTGAAAAAAAAATTGAAATAGTGTGATGTCATCGATAATACTCAAGTAATCAAAATTCCAAAACTAATGCAGCGAGATTGGGATGGAAAATCCAGTTCCATTATGAGAAATAGGAAACAAATGGAATTTATTAAAAATGCGTAAAATACTATGATATGCACAGATAGAAAAAGCTTGATCTCACAACTGAGATTCAACTGAAGTGTTTAAACTTTCCACTACTGAAAATACTATATTTAATATGCTGTTTGTCCATAATCAAGTTCATATTTGTCTAAAATATATCACAATCAATTCTATGCATAGCATTCATATTCTTTTCTTGCAATTCTGTTAAATTAATAGGTGAAAAAAAAAGCACAAATACAAAACCATGTTCCATAAAAAATTTTAATGGACTTCGATTACATCACTATTAAGATGAATGACATATCCTCATCTTTATGCTGTTACTATTTCTTTCAAAGAAATATACAAAATTTATCTGCATTTACAAGATTAGTCAGATGTTAAAAATTGGACATGTAAATTATATATACATAAAGAAAGAAAATTGTTCAGATTTTTAACTTTTCCCTAAATAACTTCTAAGCATATTAGTGTATGTATTTATTTCTCATTAAAGAATTGACTTTTCAATGATACTAATTTTATCTACACAATGCTCTATTTAATTCTAAAGAATATATATTCATTTAAAAGCATATTATAGGAAATCTATATCTATACTTATAATAAAGCTCAATGCGTGTGTGTGTGTATGTTGGCGCTCTACAGGCCAGACCATTCAACCTACAGCTACCAAATTTGGCACGTGTATACCTTGGAGGCCAGGAATGTGCACCTGGGGGTTATTTTTTCGAATTTTTAATTAGAATTTTATTTATTTAAAAATTAAGCGAAATTTTGACGTGTTTCTGCTATAACTTACGAAGATATTACCGCACAAAAAAAGATTTTTACATGAAGTTAAAGATCAAAAATTTATCTTTTAAATGATACTAATGTTTTAATATTAAAATTAAATTTCTATTTTTAATAAATTTTTAAATAAATATTTTAACTATGTTTTTCAATAATTTTTTTCGTAAAAAATAAAAATTAAGATTAAGCACGTTTCGCATTCAATGGGAAAAAATTAGCTTTTTTCAAAGTGTTGCCATCACATTGATTAAAGCCCCAATTAAAAATAAATTAAATCTTTTTGGAAATGAAATCTGCAAAAATATATTTTTTGGCACGTGTCTGTAGGAAATGAAACAAATCTGAAATATTATTTTTTCTAAAAAATAAATTCAAGAAAAATTATTTTATGATCTTTTACAGGGTGTTTATTTAGTCCCGGACCCATTTTGATGTTTAATGACTCATAAAATAGTGAAGATATAAACAAACTTATGGAATAACTCATATATTTTCCTTTTCAGGTTTGAATATATTTACTTTTGTAAATATCGTCTTCGCGTGTGGTTAATTTCAGATAATTTCATTTTCCAGTCTAAATATCTGTACTTTTCTAAATATCGTCTGCTTATTAATTGCATTTTTCTCTCTTTTGTTTTTGGCAACTATTGAAATGTTATGTTTACTTTTGATGTGTTTGTTCTATGTAGTACTTTTGTATGTGATGTTTTATTCGAGCGAATATTAAGGAGAATGCATACACCGCAAGAGAAAGCACAGATTTTATGGTGGTCATAGAGTTAATTTCCAATCATCTAAATCACTGACTTTTAAGAGTTAATTTCCAATCACTTAAACTGACTGAGTTATGAAAATTTGAATATCACTATTCAATAAAAAAAGGATAATTTTAGATTTGCCATCGATCGTTTCAAAGAAAATACGCCAATTAGCGTACAGGTTTCTCAAGATTAATTGGCCTAAGATTATGAAAATGGTGAGTTTTTCTAAATTTTTAACATTCAAAACTTCATAAATAAGTCTTAGTTGATCGTGGAAAACAGAAACATTCATTCATTTATTTAAAATTTGGTGTGTCCAGAATATTTCTCAGAATATGATACCTTACTGTATTAAATTTAGACTTCATAATTTTTGAAATATATTTATAGGCCGGAACAAAATATTATTATTAATTTCATTTCAATCCTTTTGAAAGCAAAACTAAAAACTGAATTTTATGCTGAATCTGAGAAATTTTTGTTGAATTATTGTTTGAGGTATTACATAAATGATGAAAAATATTTTGTAGTTAACATAAGACTTAAATACCGAGCGATTCTGTTTGCAATACTCATATTAATAATAATAATAAATAAATAAATAGCAATAAAGATGATAAATAAATTAAAACGCTTGTTTTTATTAAAAAATACCTTTATATTAATTGCAATTTCATCATTTCCACTTTAAATTATAGTTGAAGTTTTGCCAGAAATGACAACAAATTATTAAAATATATATAGTAAATTGAACGAGACTATCTAAACAGTATAAATTTGGTATGGCTATCAAAATTTGAAGATTAAAAAGGTTTTGCTTGAGAATCTTTTAAGAGACCAGTTACTTAAAATATTTAATTGAAAATTGTAGCGAGCGGTAATACTGGCGAACCGGCTGGTCGCCAAAGGCGTCTAGTATATTTATAATCAGGGGATTAAAATAATCAATAGCAAATATTAAGAGTAAATTAGGATTGTCAAAACAAGTTTTTAAGTATTATGAAACTATGAAATTTCAAACGATTAAAATATTAATTCCATAAAAATTTTTTATTCATGAACAGTAATTTTTGATGAGGCGACATCAGTTTTGCTCAAAATCATTGTGCTTACTCTGCGCTCTTAATCGGATTGAAAAACAGTGGAAAATAAAAAATAAAAAGCGTAACTTCCTTTATTTCACTATAATCAGATCAATTCTTTAAACTCTTTAACTGTTAGCTATTTCTGAATTGAAAATTAAATTCTATATTCCTTCATTTACTTCGTACCATTAATTAACTCCATACCATTCAGAAAATTTTATCAAATGCTGAGATTTTTCACTCTTTACTCACTTATTTTATATATTCTTGTCTTACGAAAAATAATAAAAGTTTTGATATGCTAGCTATAACTGTGACTAAAAGTAATCTATTTGTAAACAAACGCAACTCGTGACTTGTCACATGGAATAAAATAGTAAATATGCAGATTCAAAGATCAGCAGGCAACCGTTCTTTCAAAGCGACGGAAGTTCCTATTTTAGACGCTATTGATAACATTTCTTTTTTCAGATCGTTTAAGATAAAACAGCTAAAAAAGTGCCTACCAATTTCTTGTACTTTTTAAACTCTCGAATATTTTTAATTCCTTTTTTTTTTGTGTGCAAACTGTTTTTACTAAGCAAACAGTAAAAATATGAATTCCGAACATATCTTCGAAGAAGTGAGTTATTTTGATTTACTTTCAATGTCATTTTAATTACATAATGCAACATAAACCACGCCATTATATAAGTTAATAGCATACATGTTTTTTAAAAAATGCTTTTTTTGGGGGGGGGGAAATAATTTTTTTATCTGTTTGTATTAGAAATCAAATTATTTCTATATTACTTTGATTTTTAAATCATGAAATTTTTAAAATTTAAATAGAACTTTCTGTTTTTGAAAGTTGCATTATTGGAAAATTCTCCTTAATATGTTGTTAATATTTCTGAAGCATGATGTGATTATATCATGAAATGCCTCATTGAATTATGTGATATTTAAAGAATATTAAAAAGATTTCATAAACTTATTTTTTATTTCCTTATTTTTTTTCTCTCTTATGAACAATATTTATATTTCCTGCAGTTTTCCAATAAAGGATTTGCTTTGATTGAAAATTTTATAAGCTCAGCTGAAGTGGATAGACTTCTTCAAGAATGTTCAACAATTGTTCAGAATATGGAACTTCCTGAACACTGTTCCATATTTCATACTGGGAAAGATCAAGTAATATTTGGATGTAAATTCCTTTCAGCACACTTTTTTATTAATTTCATAATCCTTCATATATTTAATATATTTCTAACAAATTCAAGTTTAATTTCTTATTCATTTGTTTCTCTTTAATATTTGGAATTTGTCATTAATTTCAACATAAATATAGTAAGTAACAAGATTATTCCTTTAATAATTTGAGATTAGGTATTAATTTAATATGTATGACAGTACATTTAAAAATTTTAATTATAAAATCATTATCATTGTATATTTATCAGTTAACACCCATAGTTTCAATCTGAAATTTTCCTGAATTATTTAATTGTTAATTGATATTCATGACACTGAAAGTGTAAACTTTTTAATTTTAAGCCTTTAACATAAAGACTTTAGCTAAAGTTAAACTTAACTTTAAAAAAAAAATGTTTCCTAATATTTGTTTAGTACATAAATGTGTAATTTGTTTTTTCACCCCTTAATGTAATGATATGTATAATACTGTATTATAGATGAAATTAGTATCCAAAAATTCTTTTATAACCATTCAGTGATTAAATAATATTTTGATTTCAGAAAAATGTTTTTAATTTGTTAAGCATAAAAAAGCACATAAGATTAAGTATGCATATTTTACTTAAAATGTATTTACTAAAATTATTTCTTACCTACATTTTGCTGTTTATTTATTTTATTTTTTTCAGGCTAGAGATGAATATTTTATAACTTCTGGTGACAAAATATCTTTCTTTTTTGAAAAGGATGCTGTTAATGAGAAAGGTAATTTTCATAAACTAGAAAAATCTTCATTTAAGAGTTGTTACGTTTTTTTTCATATCAAAATGTCATTAAGTTAAAAAAATTTTTTTTGATTGTTTCAGAATATATATTTTTGTAGATAAATCAAATAGTAGTAATAATAATAATTAAAGTATAATTCTTGTTATTATTTTTTAAGTTAAATGAAACTTATACCTTCTAACTCTAGATTGTAATAAAATTTAATGAAATGCTATTTATTTCAAATAATTATAAACATTACATGTAGTTAATAAATATACAATGTTGTTAATTTTGCATAAATAGGATTTTTAAAAAGTTGAACAAGTAAAGAAAATATAAATTTAATGCATTACTAATGCATGTGCAATCAAATTTTGCTGTAAAATTCTGTTTAAAATATTTTTAAAAATTCATGTGAACTTCCTATATAAAATTTCTGTGACACTTTAACTTTTTAAACATGAACAATTTCATTCCTGTGCAAACAAAATTGATCAAATTATGAAAATTTGAATATCATTATTTTAGAGGGTTTTAGACCATTTCAATGCTTTTTTGGAAATATATGAATTAGCACATGTATTTCTTCAAAGCGACCTTTGATTGACTTAAAATAATGAAAATTAAAACTTCATAACTTGCTCAGTTTAGGTTACAAAGGAATTGAATCCAATTTTTCTCCTCCCCCTCCCCTCATTTTAAATATATGGAATTTAAAGATTTTAACTAACATAAGTATGATTAATGAAATTGAATGCCTGTATAAAAATGTGGACATCATAAATTTTTCAGAAATGCATTTATTGACACAAACTATATAATAAAGAAATCTTTATATAATTTAAGGCATTTGATCAACTTGAAGTATGTGCCTATTTCCAAAGGTTTAGAAGTTGACTGTTGAACCACAATTAGGGGGGATACCCAGTATATGATGCATTGTTAGTCAAAATATTAATGTCAGTTTCTCTGAACTGGAAAGAAAATGTTCTCTATTCCATAGAGGTGGTTTTTTTTTTTTTGTTTTTTTTTCCGTACATGTCAGGGGAATGATACCCACAAAGTACCCTAAGCCTAAGAACCACAAAAAAAATTTTTTTTAATAAAAGGAAACCTAACAAAGTAACCAAATTCAAACTGAATAATGTTTAAAGCATATTTTAAGAAATATATGTTAAATGTTAAGTGTGTTAATAATAATGTAAAATGTTTTGTGTATTAATAATATATATATATATATATATATATATATATATATATATATATATATTTCAAGGTTATGTAAAACATTATGAAGAGAGTCCTATATTCCTTGTTCATATAATTTACCACAGCTGTTTTGTAGATCTCATTTCCTTGTGATATCTCAAAGCATTTTTCAGCAGCAAATCATTTTCTTTTTTGGAATATAGCTTTATGCATTCTATGGTTCAGTTTCCTCCCCGACTGATAAATTTAGAGCAAGTTTCACTTTTGATATATATCCATTTAAAGATAATTATCTTAATAATTTTGATACTTGGTGCAAATTATT
>JAPMOR010046068.1:85283-120957 GCA_026543865.1 Argiope aurantia | reverse complement strand
AAAAAAGCGTTTAAAACACAAATTCGATTTTCAGATACTATTACCCGCGTGAAAAGAATTAATTGTGGCAGAATCACGTGACATATTCAATAAAAATATTAAAATCACGTTAAAGATCAATATTTCTTAATTATTATTCGTCATGCATGTAATTAGTGACTCTACGCAAAGTTCACTTTTTTATGTGGGGGTTAGGAAATGACCCTTTATTCGAAAGTATACGCGGAAGCTTTAGAGATATTCCATTCACTGATTTTAATTAAGCCAAAAATAATCGCTAGCTACAAAAATAAATTCTAAGTTACAATTAAAAAAAAGCAAGATGTTTCCGGAAAAAGTAAACTTGAAATATTATAGAAAATCTAGATAGCTAAAATTTTTGAAAAAATTTGATAACAGTGCTGTGGCAACCGAGCACAGAATCCTCTTTTCTTTTCTCTTTGATCAAAGAATCACTCTTTTAGCGCAGAATCTTCAACAACAATTTTACTATAATTTCACAATATTGTACAATATTCAGAATATTGAAATACATCGTAGAGATAGCATATAACATTTTGTGTCAGGGGGTAAAGCAAGCCATGTAGTTATCCCCTTACTTGATAATGTTCTGGCAATGTTGTCTCAAGTATTTGCATCAAGATATTATATGGGCAATACAGAAAAACAATGATTAAGCTGAATAAATAGTTTAATATAAATATCTCAATTGAATAATAAGACTTTAATGATGATACGTTGTTTTAAACCACCAAGTCCCTTTCAGAATGTACAATGGGTTCGAAAATTAAATTGGCGGGGCGCTTTTAACATGTATAACGTGTGCATAAAGAGGTTTCATAAATCCCGTTATTAATGGGCCAGGTTTGAAAATAGTCACAGTGAGATTTATCTTAAATTAGGACAGAAGACATTACAGAAAACATACAGGCATTAAATTGCATAGCAATCCTTGATCTTTCAAATATTGAACCTTTCTGAAATAAGCTTAATTTTGTAGACAAACTGAAGGTAGTTTTCATTTTTCTTACGTTTATTATTGGCAAAGGATTTATATTTTAAACGTGTTTGAAGCAATAAAGAAAATTTCTTCATTTGAATATTAAAAATGTCCTGGGAAATCCATCTTTAAATATAATTAGAATATATCGATCAATTTATCGAATGGGGTCAATTCACGGTCACGTACCAAACAAACCGTTTCTGTTCAATTTTCACCCGTTCTGCGCATGTCGGGATGTCTGCCGATAACGTTGATGAAACCATTGTTTAGTAAATGTTACGCTAGCCGATCAATTATTAAAAACTTCTGATTTTTTTTAAAGATATTATTTTGAATTATTTTCTCCAAATTTTCGTAGTTATATAATTTTATTTCTTATATTAAAATTGTAATTAGTATTTTCAATGGAATTATTGTTTTTTCATAATTAATTAACGCCGCTTTTTACTTCGTTTGGTGCTGCTTTATTCTTTCCTTTCCCATATCCTTCTCCCCCCCCCCCATTTTTTATCCAAAGGATGCATTTTGACAAATGACTATGGCAGTGTTTTAGAAAAATTACATATGTTCTTTTTTTACATACTATTTAAATATTATTAAATGTTGAATCTTATAAATATAGTTCTTTTTAAAAATAAATTATTATTAATGATTTTTATTAATATTGAGACTTTGATGTTTTCAGTTTGCTCAGAGGAAAGAACATGAAATTCAAATTAGTATATATTGAATAAATTATGTTTACAATTTCAAATTACGAAAAATAAAAGGTATAGATACCTTTTTTTAAATCTATGCAACTTATGAATCAGTTATTTCATTTTAATTTGTAGAGATATTAAAGAAAAACAAACAAAATTACAGTTTCATATTTTTTATTTACACATTACAAATATATATATATATATGTAGTGACGAACGCCTGATAACGAGCGCCATCTGCTGACGGAAGAAATTTTAAAGCAAGAATTTTACATACCAAATTTGAGGTCAAAAATAGAAAGTGTGGTTGGCAATTGCGTGGAGTGTATTCTGTGTAATAAGAAACGTGGAAAAGGTGAAGGTTTCCTTAACCCCATCCCAAAAGAAAATTTGCCTTTAAGTACATATCACATCGATTTCATTGGCCCTATGCCTTCTACAAATAAGAACTACCAGCATATTTTTTCAATAGTCGACGCTTTTACAAAATTTGTCTGGTTGTATCCGGTTAAATCAACATCTACTCAGGATGCAATAACTAAACTTAAGCTTCAACAATCTACTTTTGGAAATCCGACGAGAATAATAACAGACAGAGGTTCAGCTTTTACCTCAAAAGAATTTGAAACATACTGTCAGGTTGAAAATATTGAACATTTCAAAATTAGCACTGGAATTCCTCGTGGAAATGGGCAAATTGAAATAATGCATAAAATTTTAATACTCATTCTATCAAAACTCTCGATAACAGACCCTACCAAATGGTATAAACATGTTGCATCAGTGCAGAAAATAATCAATAGTACCGTTTCGAGAAGTACAAAGTTTACCCCGTTTGAGCTTTTAACTGGAGTAAAATTAAAAGATACAACTGATTTACATTTAAAGGAAATATTGGAAGAAGAATACACAAAAGCAATGATGGAAGATCGAAATAATATGAGAGAAGAAGCAAGGGAAAGCATTTTGAAGATTCAAAAAGAGAATCGCAAAAGTTTCAACAAACGAAGAAAAGTGGCACGCATCTACAAACTTGGTGAATTAGTGGCCATACAACAGACGCAGTTCGGAACTGGACTCAAATTAAGACCAAAGTTTCATGGACCGTATCGGATTGTTAAGGGTAAACCTAAGGATCGCTATGACGTGGAAAAAGTTGGATGTCATGACGGACCAAATACAACTTCCACAGCAGCTGATTTCATGAAAGCATGGTCTTCAGACTAAAAGAAAAAAAAATGTTTATTGGTTTATCCAGATACTGTTTTCTTTTTTTTTTATTCTTTCAGATTTTTCTACTTTGATTTAACTTTCGAGGACGAAAGAGATGTCAGGATCGCCGAATGTAGTGACGAGCGCCATCTGCTGGCCAACAGGCGTTGAGGCTTGTTAGACGCGTGAGACGAGACGAGATGGGTCTGAACGAATGTCAAGACGCGTGAGACGAGACGGGTCTCTAAACGAAAGACGAGATGGCACATGTGAATTAATCCTGCGACGTATTCGACGAAATCTATTTAATGTTAATTTCTTTTATGTTAATGTAATTGTTCGTCCTAAATGTAATTAAATGTGCGTGATTCTAAATAGTAGTGATTCCTGAGTCCTACACACACACACACACACACACACACACACACACACACACACACACACATATATATATATGATAATTATTTGAAAAAATGTGATCAAATGGATGTTTTAATGTACTCACTAATTCAAAAAACTATTTATCAACATTTATTTTTCTAGACACTTAGAAAAAAATATAAACACAGTATGACAAGAATGTCAATGTAAATGATGAAATCAATTTTATTCAACAGAAACATTCTAAATACTAAACAACAGTTTTTTTTATCATGAATAAAAACATTATGTTGAACAATATACTTTTAAAGCAGAACATTTATGAAATTTTTTTTAAATGTTAAAGTTACATTGATAAAAATTACATTGAATGAATATCATAAAATAAAACATACAATACAGTAAATTTAATAAACAAGAATAAGGTCATGATATATATATATATATAGAGAGAGAGAGGTTAAATAGGATATAAAGATGAGTTGGAAGAAACACTTTTATGCTTTTACAGAATTTTATAATTCAAAATTAATATGTTGAAAAATAGAAAGAAAAAAAAAGTGAAACATGCATGTAGCAATGTAGTTGGGAATAAAAATTATATAATAAAGGCTGATATGGAAATTGATTTTCAATAAAAAGACCTGTATTTATTAAAACAGAAATCACTGAGGTGCACAATGGTATAACATGATATTATGATAACAGTCAATTTCAGTTTAAATACAATAAACTATTGATATTTCATTTTTAACAATAAAAAAGTTGTTTGATATAAATTCACTTTGAATCCATCACAAATCTGCAAATGTAATTAAAAAACTAGTAATAATGCTTTCTGGAGCCATCCATTTTGCTCTTTTGTTATTAGACATGATTATCCAGCAATAAATGAATAACATGAATTACTAAAAGATAACTTTAAGGTTCATAATAAAAAAGTAAAATCTCATAATGCATTTTATTATAATGCCAAAAACTAAAAATCAAATGCAAAAATTATTTGACGTTAATTAATGGTTTTTAAACTTAACTAATTTATATACTTAATTAAACGACGTGTTTTCAAAACTTTATATATATATAATTTCTTATATATAGCATTCAATTCAAATTAAGAGCAAGTTTAATAAAATACATATATTATATTTATATTATAACAGTCAATATGAAAATACAATTTTTAGTAGTTAGTAAAGATTTCACTTATTAAATAAATCTTTAAGAAATTTATTTACTTTCCCCTAAGTTTAGCATTATAGCAGTTGTTATTTTTGAAGCATGAGTTTGTTTACATTACATTAATTAAATTTAGATAAGATTTTTTAGGAAATGCAATGTAATATTCATGTAAACATTTTAAAACCTTCTAAGCATATTCAAAATTATCAGAAATTTCCTCAAATGTGAATAAAGTGAATTAGAAATGCTCTCACGATTTTGTTTGATTGTTTTTGTTGGAAAATCGCTTACCAAATTCTTTTTTTTGAAGAATTTTTCTAAAATATTATTGAAACATTTGCGATTACTGGAATTCCATTTACGATTTAATAAATGAACACACACTGAATGAATTCTTCAAAATGATCGAAGCATATCACCGACTTCGAAAGCTTGAAAAAATCTATACGAAAGGTACCAACCCTAGGCAGGATTGTTGAAAGGAAAATAAGAAAACATTTTATCATGACAGTCACTCTTGTGTTTCGCATTAAAACATCCATCAGCACACCAGTTATTCCTCTTTTAACACATAATAAGAGGACAGAAAAGGACTCAAAAATTATAACTTCAACTGTAAACAAAAAAATCCGCTTCATACTCGGCGGAGAACGTTAATGGCAGACTAATCGACGAAAGCGGTGAGGATGAAACTTAAATGCCATGCGCGGATAGCTCATGACATGTGACTTTTACGTCACATGAATTGACCCCATTAAAAAGTGAGAAACTTTAAAAAAATGTGTTAGACCCTATTAGTTTGTACACGATATTGTACGATATTCCCACCAAGTTTCTCGATATTCTAAATATCTGAAAATAATCGTAAGGATCTTTTAATAATGTTGCTGGTTATTTTCTCTTAATACAGAAAGATCAACTTATAATTTCAGTTTGATGAATTTAACAAAATAAAGTATTTTTTAATGTTCTAAATGACTCTAGCATTGTGAAATACTTTTAATCAAAATGATAAGAATGAAAGAACTAAACAAAAAGTTGAAAATATAGATAAGTTCACTTTTCTACTGATAAAGCGATTTTCCACCCTTTCTTCTTATTTTTTAAAAAATCTTTATCTTTCTGCGTTATCATTGCTGAATTTTTATCAGTTTAGTTTTGGTTCTATAAAGTGCAATATATTTCCCCTCTTTGGCATTTTAAAACTCAAATTTTGCTTTTGTCAGCAGCTGTCGCTTTGTTAGTAAAGTATTTCATTCCAGATGCTAAAGGAAAACTTTTTGCACGACAACATGGAAGAGGAAATTTATCGCTCCATAAATGCGATTTGCGAAGAAGCCAATGGTGAGAAAGCTTTGAAAATTTTATATATGTCAGCTTATTTCACCCCTGCCAAAACCATGCATCTAGATATGTTCTCCTGTCTATTCAATGACAATGAAGAAGAATTAGATGCCGCATTTCTGTTGTTGAAAAAGTATTCCCTTGTAGAATCGCACACTAAACAGGTATTCTCCATCAAAAAAACTGACCAAAAAGTAATTAGAATATTTTTGAGGCAGAATGGCAAGGAAGAAGATGTTTTGAGAGCCGCCATTCATCTACAGACTTTCCACCTCTTAAAAGATGAGATTCACTCAAATTACATTGATCATGCTTTGTCTCTCTTGACTCACGTTCGTAAATCTGACGAACTAATTAAAACTTCCCTTGGTATGCCGAGTCACATTGTGACGGCTATGAGAAAACATAACAGATTAGGAGAAGCTTATATTTTTGGGAAAGAAGCCATAAAATTCTTGGAAAAAGTTGTAGGTAAGAACCACGCAGAAACTCTCACTCTCCGACACAACTTAGCTACGATACTGGATGCTGAAGGACAGCATAAAAAAGCAGTAAAGATTTTGCAAGAACTGAATGAAAAGGATTTAAAATATTCGACAATAAAAGAAATGACCCAATCTCTAGTTCTGCGCGCACGGGAATTGTGTGAATTATCCAAATACAAAGAAGCATTGCCTCTATACCAGATTCTGATAGGCGAAACAACTGTGCTAGATACTTTTGACAGTGAAATTCTAACGGCCTGGAATGACTATGCACTTCTTCTGAGTGATATGGGTCGTCATTCTGAAGCGATTAGTATTTTAGAGGACGTTATTCCACAAAAGAAAAAAATAGTTGATAAAAATGACCCGTACGGCATTGTAGCAAGATTAAGCTTAGGTCATGTCCTTCAAGAGCAAGGAAATCACACTAAAGCTATGAAGCAGTACAAGGACGCTTTGTATGAAAGCATGAAATACAATGGAAAACTCCATCAAGATACCCTCAGGGCAGAACGAGATATCGGTGTTTTGTTATTGCATAAAGGTGATTATAAAGAAGCATTGAAAATATTAGAAGAAGCTGAAAAACAATTCAAACAAATTCTTCCCGATTCCCATCCCGAAGTCTTGTGCACGCGAGCAAATATAATTAGTTCTCTCATTAGTCTAAATGAATGTGATGAAGCTTTGCAATTATCCAAAGATGTTTATGAAGCTTACAAAAATAAATTTTCAGAAAATCACAACGAAGTATTGACGGTCAAATTCAACATTGGTTCTATTTTTTTAAAACAAGGAAGATGGAATGAAGCCATGAAAATTTTTCGTGAAGTCTATGAAGGATTTTGTCATATTTTTGGCCCTGAGCACCGTAAAACAGTAGAAGTGAAGATTATATTAGAACTTTGGTCCTGAATATTAAAAGACAAAAACAACAGGAGTGACGGCTGCATTAGTCACTTCTGCTGGTGCCAGGGCATGTCATTATTTTACCACTCCTTCTTATATTTCTTTTTAAAAAGTGCTACGAATGCATTAACATTTTGCCCACACGATGCCATTTAATATTTGCAATCGGACGTTTATACACCCTCTTGCCCAAAATTTCTGCTCTATTGAATTACTCTAGACTGTTTGACGAGATCTAGAGTTTTACATGCAGTATATCAACAAGAAACTTTATGTGAATGAAATTGTTAGTGCAGTTGAAAATTTTACGGATGTAATGAAGAATCACATTTAAGGAAAATACCCATATTACATTATACTGTTTTAAATGACCATATCATTTTTTCCAGATTTTATGAAAGGCATGTGCCACACTGAAGACTTCAAAAGTGAAACACCTTACCAACTAATTTTGGACAAAAAAAATGTTTAATTTAGTAAATAACTCATTTAAACGCGCAAAAAGATATAATTCCGGTTAACATCGCTGGTCTCACAGAATTTTTCAATGCCAAAGATAAGAATGATTTCATTCTTTCACATTGTGTTGTGTGTAATTCTCATAAATACATCGTGCAGCAACTCTTAGATGCTAGAACTGAACTGAAGTGCAATTCCTTGTAAGAAAACACCCCCTGCATGCAGTATTTTTTTATAGTTTTTTTTTCAATTTCTAACAGGAAGTGATTTAAGTAAACTCATCAGGTATGAAATAACATTTTACAACTTTACATGTGCGGTTGAAAATAATAATCTTGATACGATAAAGTATTCAAATATGCACTGATATGCATTATTGTCTATGTAATTCAAAATAAAGAAAATCTATTATATTTCCTTTTTCAACCTTCATCTCAACAGTTTACACAAGAATTGCTAAATATTATACAAGAAGTGTTATCAATAGTAGGCTAAATTGCTGTTAAGCATTTCAAGCATACCAGAAGTATTACTTAGTATTAAAAAAAACGATTAACTTTCAATCATAACAAAATCTCGTAATAGCCAAAGCCATACTTAGTTGCAGATTGTAATTAAGAATCATAATGGAATTATTATACATGAATTTTTTTGAATTATTGTAGAATTTGAATCTTTTGAAATTTTGTAGAGACGAATTGTAATTTCAACAATAAAAGCACTGATTATTAATTATTTCCCCCTTTTTTTATTACAGTTGAAGGCGTATTTTTGTAGAATTCAAACATTATTCTTAATGTCTATTAAAATATAATTTTCTCATAACAATTTAAAAAAATTATTTAAAATTTAAATTGAGTATTGATAATCTAGATATTTTGCAAACACAGGTAAGCATTGAAGGACGACTCAAAAATGGTAAGAAATCAAGATTATTAAAAGAAAATAATATACAATGGATATATTACTTAGAAATATTATTTTACATTTTTCTGTCTATTTAAGACCTTCCATTTTGTCAGGATTATTGTTATTCTTTCTTTACTATTTTTTTTTTGCTTCTGAATATCGAATTTTATCTAAAAATTTTCGAATAATAATAATAAACAAGGTAAGAAAAGGCCCTCAACAAAATTAACTCAACGTAATAAGAGATTTATAGTTAAAATATTTATGAAAAATCCATGTGTGATTACTATAAAGATTTTTGAAGAATTTATTATAATGTTTTCTTCTTCAGTTTCATTTGAAACTATTGAATGTATGCTCAATTCAGCTGGATTACATAAATGTTCAACCTGGAGAAAATTTTTTAATTATGCAAAAAAAAAGTTTTCTTTTTGATAGATAAGCCCAAAATATACCACAATCATGTTTTATTTTCAAATGTAAGTAAATTTAATATTTTTAGTTCTTTTGGGTATATAATTGTATAGAAAAAAAAACCCAAGGAAATTAATCCTAAAATTTTAGTCAGAACCGTAAAGCATATCATTGAATGTATTCTTATGTTAGTGCATGTCATCGTCAGGATGAGGTAATTTGGTATTTATTATCTTATTACTTTATCCTGATTTTACCTTATCATTATTATTATTTTAGGCTTATTACCTAAATGATAAATATGCTCAAAATGTATTTCAATCATCTTTTATTTGTAAATATAAGTAAATTTAACATTTTTAGTTCTGATAGGTTTATAATTGTATACAGAAGGAAAAAACGAGGAACTTAAATCTAAGGATGTAGTCCGAATCATAAAGTATGCCATTGAATGTATTCTTGTATTGGCGTGTCTGCCATCGTCAGGATAAGGTAATTTGTTATTCATTGATGGAATAATGAATTATGCTTCTTATTTCAATATTTTAAGAGACAATTTAAAATTATCAATCCAAAATTTGGATATTGGAAACAGCTTTTTTTTTTTTTAATTAGGATAACGATATTGAGTACACTGCACTGGTCGGCTTTGGTGTTTCTATAATTATCCTAAATATCAGGAAACACTACTTAAGTCACTTGATTTACATCCAAAAGAACATATCTGAAGAGAACTGAAAGTTAACGCATGAAAGCACAACATTAATATAAGAATCGAATTAAAAGTAGTAATGATGAATGAAAATTGATACACAAATATTAACAGCAACAACAATGAAAAACAGCAACCGCATTCTAGACTTGGACTTTTAAAAGTTGTTGCAAGATATTCTAATAAGCATTAAAGGACTGAAATATCACAATTATTAATAATATGCTGATTTCTTAAAAGTGTACGAGGATTTAGTGATATAACTTTTTTTTTATAATTATTGATGTTTTTTTAAAAAAAAGTTTTGCATATTCTTAAAAGATTATATTGAATGAAGTCTTGTTAAGAAACAGTTATAGATGTTATTAAAACTACTTATTCTAAAATATTAATTTTTAGTAATGAATAGAACAGTATTTCATTAAAATTTGTAAGCGTGCTGATACTTTTGAGAGCCATTATATATGGTTTTGAGTCTTTTTTTTATTTGCTAATGGTGTTTGCTTTTAAACTGAAATTGTTCATTTATAAACGTTTTACTTCACTTCAATATTTCATCTAAAGATAAAAAATAGTTTATACAGAAACAACAAATTTTTATTCCACAAGAAAAAAAATTGTCTTCCCTGCTGCTCAAACCACAGAAAAGAGTGGTTCAGCCTTTCTATGATAGTTGAAAAATGAACATTCGAATACAACGATCACTTTAACACGATTTTAGCAAAGACTTTGGATTTTCTGTTTTTTTTCTCCAGTGATAAGAATTATTTATTAATTTAAGTTTTTGAAGAACTATTGTTCTGATGACAGTTCGACCCTTTTTTATCAGTTGCTGGAACAAGATGTTTGTGCGTTACAACACAGCATTGTTCTGACATAGCATGTAATTTTTGTTTAATAATATACTTATTTGCAATGGTGCCTATTACATTATCAATAAAACATAAAGTTTATGCTAAAATAATTCAATATTCAGCATTAATTATTAAAAATTCTTCTTAATCTTTCAAACTAATGCGAAAATATGACTAAATTCTTTTATGGTTAATTAATTTCTATGACGTTATAAAAAAATCTTATAACAATGAAAATTTTATTAAATAACAACACTTTATCGAAAAATGATTTTCCCTTCATGTATGTTAGCTAATTCGAATCTCCCTTGTTCTTTGATTTTTCTATTATCATAATATTAAAATATCTACCATAATTCGAATTTGTAGAAATTGTTCTAAATTGTAGAAAATTACTTTTAATTTTTGAATGGTCTTCTTGAATTAAATGTATCCTTAAAGTGTATCTGTATTATTTAACATTGTAATGTATTAAAAATATTAGACTGAGAAAAATTCATTCTTTATTCTTCTATTGTAAAATTTGGAAAATCAAGATATTGCTACTTGCTAAACGACGATATATTTATTTAATACAAAAATATAGTAATAATATTTAATATTTAAATCAATATAATAAAGCATATATAAACACTTAGTATTTTATTTAACATTTTCATAATTACTTATTTAATCGATAAAATACTTAATTGTATGCATTTTTATTTCATTAATTCGTACATTAACTCAGCTATTATCAGTATTTTAGCTTGCAGCTATCTACTTAGTTATTGATATTATGAGCAACTTAAAATGCACGCATATTTTAAGATTCTTTATCTGATAGTCTTTGCAAGAATTTTGTGAATTGATATACATGTTGAAAATAAAATTACAAAAACTGATAACTACTGAGTAATAATCCCTAATTTTTTTTAAACGTGTTTGAAGTAATAAGTAAATCAATTTTTAATTCAAATTTAAAGTGAAAGTAGTTTACAGTTGTCGCTGCAGAGCTGTAGCACTCTCTGAACTCATTTTTAAAAGCTAAATTTACTTTTTTTTATCGATTATTATTATTATTATTTTCATTTAGAGACTTGGATGCTTTTTTTTTACCTTGTTACGTTGAGAACTCTATGATCAACGAAAATTGGATAAAGCAATAAAAACGTAAAAATAAGGCAGGAAATAAATTAACAAGCAAGAAAAAAGCAGATCGAGACAATTTATCTTGCAACCTGCGGAAGCAGCACACACAACTGATTGGTTGATTTGCAGAAAAAGTAATCCTTTTCTTCAATTGAATTTAGAGATTCTCGAGCTGCAATCAGAGTAGACCCTTATTGGAGCGCTGATTTTTTTTTTTCACTCATCCAAATTTTGCCTTTGTTCTCTCGTTTTTATTTCTTTCTTTTCATTTTTTTTTCTGTTTTTCCTTATTGGATATTTTATTGCCTTATTTAAAATTCTTGACATTTTGACAGAAACATATTCGCTTTATCGTATATTCATTTTTTTTTGTTAGAGGTTATTCTAAAAAAATTATGTGGGTAATTTTTTACAACATTATTCATATAAAACTTTTAAAAGAGATAAATTATTATAAATCATTATTTATAGGAAAATAATAATCATTGTAAGTTATTTATTGCATAGCTTATTTGGTATTCATTTTTGAAAGACATTTTGAAAATGACTGAGAGAAGTGTATAGGGGTAAGTGGCTCCAATACTTAAATCTGTTGAATTATCACTTCCCATTCACATTATTTTCTTTAAAAAAATAGAAGGAAGAATACTGGCTATTTAATATTTTGATATCCAACAAACAGATTTGAAATTCAAAAATGTAAGCCATTTTCACTAATAATTTTTTTTTTAATATTTCAATCTCTTGGAAAAATATTTTTTGAAGCACTACTGATTTAATTGTCGGCTGTAACCACTGGTAATATAATAAGTTTTTGGGCATTCTTAAACAGATCTAGATTATCAAATTGTCAACATAATCAGATGCCATTGAGCCCCTGAACATTTTTGCTTCCTGAGATGTTTTAGTGATATTTTTATGGTAATCTAATTTATTGCTTTCATTTGATTTAAGACGGCCATATGCTCAAAATCATTGAAAATTAAAAGAAAATATTAAAATTTCAGAACATTATTTTTAAATTTTTTTCTTTTTATCTTTTTAAATTTGGAATTAGATTTAGTAATCCAGTTGTTTTCAAAATTGGCTGATTATTAATTAACAAATTAACAATTTTGGTATTTTGTATTACAATTCTTAGAAGTTTCATAAACTGTTTATATAGTAATTGAATTAAAATCAGTAAAAATAGGTTTTGGAAGTTAAGAAGCTTGATAAGGGAACTTTATTACCTAAGGGCCACCAGGGAGCTTAATCCAATCCTACTCTTGGGTTCCTAGTGACCCTAGGCAAGAGCTTAAATAATTCACGGGACAAGCTGACTTGCTAGAATACTTGTCTTGTCGAATCAAAGCCGGCTTATCCAACATGCCAAATAAGCAATTACCTAGACCCCCTCTTCCCGAAGTCAGGAAACTTTTTGTGGTATTTTCGAAGTAATTTATTTTTGTATTTTTATTGAATGTACGAAGACAGTGGACTCGAGCTTATCCAAATGATAATAAAATATCATTCGAATTTTGAAACACTATTTCAACAATGTTCTTGATTAATTATCTTTTGTAAATTTTATATTATATTGTTCTGTAATTCTAAAATAAAATTTATTCCTTCATAATTTAAAAATCCTATAGTTAAAAAAATTTATACAGTGTTAAATTATTTTTTGTGTTTTTTCCTTACTATTTTGTATAGAATTGCCTTTAAATTTTAATTTTGCATTTTTTATGCTTGATGTATTGGAGCCAAATCATCTCTGGAAACTGATCCGAAAATTAATGTTTTACTATTTTAATAAGCGAAAATTTGCCACTTAAAACTGGCTCATATGAAGATTAAATTAAAATCAATAAAAATATACCTGGCTTTAGAAATTGAGTATAGGGAAAAGGGGGGGGGCAAGATTTCTATTGCCTAAGGGGCTTTAAAAATTTAATTCAATCTTGTAACGAATGCATTTAAAAAAAAGGGGGGAAAAACAGAAACTGAAGTCAGAGAGAAAGCGCTCATAGATACAAGAAAGATCCTCTCCAATGCTACCATTTAATAGCTAATATGGGAAAGTGGAACACGCAGTTTTAACGCATTGTTTGGAGTCGGTGCGAATCGAAACTATCGACAGCCCGCAGGTGTGCTGTTAGCTCTTCCTCCTTCCCCGGTTCCCCTTTCCATCTTTTCAATAGCACAGCGTCGCATAGCAACGGTGGCATGCGGTCCTATTTATTTCACTGTCAGACACAGTTCTTGCTTTGACAGTTACACACGCTCCTGGGACTTGCGGAATACCAACAAAGGGCACTCGGAGCAGGTGAGAAAAAATATCTTCCTGAATGCTTTATTTATACATTCTCTAGAGCGAAAAAAAAGAAAAAGAAAAGATATCTTTTTAGATTTCTTAAATATTGAAAGCTAACTTCGTGTTTTATTTGAGAATCATAGTCAGTTTTCGATATTGTTTATAAACAATTCTTGTTCAATAATTTGATAGCTATTATTAATGAAAGTGAATATTTGTGTGTCTGTACAGAGATCTGCAAGCCATATCTTCTGTCCTAGAGCTACAAAATTTGGCACATATATATTTTTAAAGAAAGAGAATATGCCCTTCGGAAAGATTTTGTTTGAACTTTTTATTAGAAATAAATTCAATTAATTAAAAATTAATTTGTTTAGCTCTATTAAAAATAAAATTAATTAATTAAGAATTATAATTAATTAATTAGAAATAGAATTAATTAATTAAAAGTCAAACGTAACTTTTGTATTTTCCTCGATAACTTCAGAAAATATTGTATCACAAAAATTATTTCTTCTTTACACTAAAATTTAAAAAAAATTACCTTTCCAATGATATTTTTTTACCATATAATATTTTTTTAATATCTTCTGCGGGTTTCATAACAATATATTTCATTGTTTAAGAGAAATTTAAATTGATTTTATTATTGATATAAATATTTTTTCCAGGTTTATTTTTTCTTTGTTGATGATCAAACTATAAATGCCCGACTAATTTTTTTAGATACTGAATAAGTTTCAGTTTAACCAGTTTACCGCATTTGAAGAGTATACCCGTCATGGAAAAAAAATATAACATTTTGCGTTATGACGATTTTATTCAATGACCAGAATGAGTTTCGCGAGTTTATTTAATCCAAAATCAAATAATGTGAAAAAAAATTTTAAGTGCGCTCATTTTTCAAAAGAAATGCAGTACTTTCTAGAAACAAAACTGGATATATAAAGAGATGTAAAAAGAAAATTTGGCAAATGTATAGCACAACAAAAGAAACAACCGGTGTAAGATTTTCAAACTAATTTGAGTTATATTACTATTAAAATTGAAGTTTAAAAATATTTACACAATATTCTATTAAAATTTTTAGCAATCATTCAACCACTTTAATCAAATGATCATCAAATGCAGCTAGTATAATAATAAAACTTTTCTCTTATATATTTTTTTAAATCTTCATGCTTAATTTAAGATTTGAATTTACATAATAACGTGTTTTTTATTTATTTTTTTCGGAAGAAGACATTTTCTGATCTGAGATTTGAGAGCATTTGTACTCCCTAATGTTGATAATTTACTCTGAAAATAAAATGTTTTTTCTTTTTATTCTGTTTACATTTTTGAATCATTTTCCTTATCTGTTGAAATTTTATTTTTGATTTGTTTTTCAATTTTTGGTTATAATTACACTACTTTATTGTTAGTATTTAAGTTAATATTTCATAATTTTTATTGATGGATTTCTTCGAAACATTCTTTATGACTTACAAGAGGGGGGGGGTGAAAGCAGATTCTATTTGTCTAAAGTTATGAGAGATGATCGCCTCCTTTTTCCATTTCCATCTCTAATTTCAGAAAGGTTGGAACTATGATGGAAAGGAGGAGAGGGGGAAGGGAAGAGGAGGAAACTGATGCGCATTTTCCAACAAGGTTGTTGGTAAATCCGCATACAATCTAAATAAATCTTTTAAATATGTCACGTTTTTATAACGGACTAAAAAGTATAAAATAATTTTTCATAGCTTCATGCAGATTCCTAATTTAATACAATTCCTAATTTTGCCCTGAAAATTTGTGATTGTGAATTTTAAAAATTTCTTTATTAGAGAATATGCGAGATAGATCATGGGAGACCACTACTGATGATTTTAAATGTATTAAATCTACTGTTCATATATATATATACATATATATATAAAGGGGAAATTCAAACATTAGGAACACAAACCTGAAATTTTCAAGCATAATCTCAAATAAATATACTATCCTTCTCATCCTATAAAGTTGTGGGCCTTGGATAAGGCAGTGAACGTCATGTGTGAACAGAAATTCCAATTCATATTTCAAAAGAAAGACTCTCTCCAAGGTACCCATTTCGACCCTTCAAAGTATAACTGTGTCAATTTTGGCAAGGTCTGATGCTCTGACCTGTAGGTCGCTAATTGTTTGGTGTTTCCATGATAACTTCTAAAATCATTACAGTACAAAAATAATTTTTGCATCATCTTAAACTTAGAGAAAAAAATCTTTTTAATAATACCATTTTTTGTCCTATAAGATTTTTTCCTCTATTTAATCAATTAAAAAACATTTTAAATATATTTTACAACAAGAATACAAAGATACATAAGAATTCTGAAAGAATATTAAACTTATCATGAACTATAATATAAAAACATAAGAATTCTGGAAGAATATCGAAGTTATGGAAACAAGTCACTAGTAAAATTGCGGATATTTTCATTTTTGTTTTGTAACCCAAATTTCCATCGATATTAATAAAAAAAATAATGAAACATGCAAAATAATAAAATAAAACTTCTGTCTTTTTACACAAATCAGTATTGGCAAAACAGATTTCAGAAAAGCAAGCGATATATTTGCTTAATTCTGTGAAGAATCTGTAAAAGATTTAAATCTCTCTCTCTCTATGTATAGAATATTAATGTGGATGCAAAATCAGGCCAAATTTGTTAAATGCCATTATGAAACAGTTTGCACGTTCGGATTACTTACATGATTATCTCGGCGATAAATCGAATACTTTTTTTTAATTGAATAAAGGTGAAAAAATGAATCGAGTAGTTTCAATTACAAATTGAGATAATCGAAAACAGAATTGAGGGCAAATGTAAGTGTTGATCAAACATTCACAAGACCCTATCTGAATGAATCAAATGGAATCGTAAAGCATTCTTGAGTATAGAACAAAGTTTTCGAACTACAGGAGCATAGTTGTGGG
The DNA here is from genome assembly GCA_026543865.1 of Argiope aurantia. Lineage (NCBI taxonomy): Eukaryota > Metazoa > Arthropoda > Arachnida > Araneae > Araneidae > Argiope > Argiope aurantia. The sequence continues at coordinate 104,002 of JAPMOR010046068.1, read as the reverse complement.
ACTATGAGAGGACTCTGTTCTTTTTGCCTGATACGCTTCGGCGAAAAAGAAATGAATTCAAGTGGAAAATACACGGAGTATTAATACGATAAGATTTTTTTTCCTTTGGAAAATTTGCTGAATTGGCCGAAATGTTGAAAGATTTATTAACCATCAAATGAGCGAGATAAATCGTTTTGGCGACGAATATTGGTAAAACTAGCCATGAACTACCAGAAAAATTATAATTTTAGAAATTAATGATTTAAACAACTGATGGTAAATTACTATTAGCAGTTCATATAATTAGAAATCATTTAAATTTACTTTTAGTACTTTACTTGTAAATCTTGTAAATGATTGTAACAAGCAATATTTGTTTAATGGAAGTTCGGTTTTTATCTGGAGTAGATTATAACGCTGCCAGATCTTTTCGTGAATCGAGTCATTTTCACATATGATGGTTCATTTTCAATGATATTTTCAATTTAATTGTCATCCAGCTTTCTTCTTTAGTTTCAATAAATGTTCAAAAATATTTTTATGCACACTTATAACAATACTATTCTTTGCTAAATAGAAATTGAAATCGCTCTCATTGTTTATGAAAGCATTAATAGCATTTTTCTTTTCATTTATTGAAAGCCAAGATCATATCCTAATGGATTTTACTTTTTTTTTAAATATTTCATCCATTTTTTTTTGAGAAATCTGTAAACAAGAGAATTTAAAATAGTACGTAACTTAGGAAATAAATCCAGAAGCTCAAAGAATAATTATTTTTATTAGTATGCTTTAAACTCATTTGTTACTGGATATGAAATATTCGGAGCCATTTTAATGTTATTATGTATCAATTAGAGATGTCCATGAAGTCAATGGGCAGAATAGGTACAAGACTACTAAAAAAACACAGGTTTCATGAACCATGGCAAATTGAATTTTAAAATTACTCTGTTAAGATTAACTTTGAATATCAAATAACATAAAGGATGATCTACTAAAATGAAATAAAATCAGTATTCGGTGAGCATAAGATAGGCGCCGACAGTGCCTAGTATATTATATTACACATCACTTCGTCAACTGGGAAGCTCCTTGATAGTTTGACTTATAAATCAGACTATTTCTGATTTTGTGCTATGAAAAAACAAACAAAACCCCGTTTTATTTCCACCAGCATCTTTTCGTCTTCATTCATTTACAAGATATTAGTCTTTAAGGTTTTCCCTAACATTTGGATCACTCACTCGTTATAATGGAAAACCACCAGCCACATTCCTGTCAGCTGGAGATAAAATACACTTTTTTTTTGTATTAATCCGAACAGAATGCTCATTTTATAACTTTGCAAATTTTGATTTGTATTAAAATCTAACAGGCGACATTATCTCTCTATTATCCATTACAAGAAAATAGCACCTTCTATTCTATTCTCCGCTACATTCTCTGAACCGTGGGAACAAGGTAATAAATAGGGAAGAAAATGGAAAACCCATGAAGGTCTCGACGGTTCTTCAAGTGTGAGTGTTTTTCCCCAAATTTCTGGATGTGTGACGCAGTATGGCGGAATTTGCGTTTCGAAATAGAATGGCAGGAATATGCATTTTAATCACCTTCCCTTTTTTTTTAACCTATTGCGTCGAAAATTTGACTCAGTACTACAATTTTGGCCACAAGACCACATACCAAATGTTATTTATCTTAGCCATTGTTTTTGACTTTACACTTTCAGACAAGCGCGAATATACAAATACCATGATCTGTATTTGTTGCAACAAATTGTTTCCTTTTAGCTTATTTGTGTCCAATATTTAAAGGAGATTTAAATTTTGATGATAAATTTTTATGTCAAATTTTATCTGTATAACATTTTTGAGTTATTGCATTCGTATGCAGATAGGCAGATAGATAAAGATGGATGTATTTTCGTCCAAAATTTGAGAGAAATCTACAAATTTGGTGTTGTTTACATACCAAATTTCATCATAGTATTTCAATTTCTTTTTTAATTAACGTATTCCCAGACCAACAGAGGGATATACATGTATTTCCAAAAAATGTATTTTTCGGAGTCGGGGAAGTCTAAAATGTGGACATTCCTTGGAAGCTCGACTACAAATTTCTTAACCCCAGAAAGCATGATTTTTTATTTTTTGACAAGAAAAAAAAAAATAGTAATCTTATATAATTTGGGAAAATTATTGACAATTTTTATTTATTATTTTCTTATTTAAAAAGACTAAACGTGCCAAATGGATGCATTATGAATTAAACAATATTCCAGTGATACAAACATATTTTAACAATTCCACAATAACAACAAAAATCCCTTTTTGCAAATATAATTTTACAATGCAAAAATAATATTTTTATAACATTTTTAACTGTGGAACTATTCATAAAATCCGTCTTGGTATTTTTCCAAGTTATCAATTTAAATTTAATACCTTATTGCCATATATCTGGCTTTCCTGCAAATGCTTATGCCAAACACTCATTGTTATCCTTTGGTACAGTCATGTGAAGCTTATTTAATAACCAGCTTATTTAATAAATTTAAATAACCATGTGTAGCCAAATGGCTATACTACGCGTCGTAGGGTTAAAACAATATAATACTTTCCCTTTATATACTTATATGAGAAAATAAAAAAGTATCATTATTTGAGAAAATGCAATTGATTATTCTGGTTATGGTAAAAAAAAAACATATATAACAATAAAATAATTTAAGGGAAAGCGACTGATGCAAATTTTATATTTACCAAACGCTATACTTTAAGTATAGAAATGGGATTAATGCAAATATAATTACTGCATAATGATGATTACTATTTTTTTTTCTAAATGTATTTTGTTTGGATAATAATGTTTATATAATCCTCAATCAGCACTAAGATTTCTAAATGTGCAATATTACTTATTAAATCACTATCTAACGTTATTAAAAGAACGTTTTGTAAAACAAAATAAAAACAATTTTTTTATTGGTACAGAGAAATAAAATTCCTGATCTAAAAAAAGACATAAACATAAAAATAAATAGAACGGAATGTATGTTTGTAAAGCAACACGCCGGTTACTTATTTTCGAACTAGCAAACGCCCTTTCCTCCTTTGGGATGGTCCGCATGCGAGCCGTCTGGCCATCGATTGGTGGCCGAAACTATTAATAAAACTAAGACGAAGGGCGGAGGGAACTCGAGTGGTCAGTCGGTCAACAGCAGCCATCCTTCAGCTGACCTTTACACGTTCGTATTGTTCTTTTTTTTTATACAAGATACAAAAAGCCAATTAGGTACTTATTGGCGGAACAAAATTGTGCATTCCACATGCGTCTCATCATTTTCTTTTTGTTCTTCTATTCTGTGAATAAAATCTCGATGAATTCTTGATCAAAAATTCTTGGAAATTCCCAATTAATAGCAAAAAAAAAAAAAAAGTAACCAAAAATAGCAGAAGAGAATATTAAAAGTAGCAGAGAAGAATTGCAGCCCAATTTATTATATTAATAATTTCCGAACAATATAATTACAAAAATAAAAAACTTATTTTGAAAGATTTCACATTTATTTTTCAAAATTAAAGTTAATTTAATTGAATAATCTTAATCTATATTGATAAAATAAGTTGACGAAAATGTGTTGCCAATTTTCACAATTATTATTTTTTTTTATCAACTAACCGCTTTTGGCGATCATTTGGTTCGACAAAATTAATGGTTACTAAAAGAATTTAATTAAATTTTTGTGCCATTTGGGTTTTCTGGCTTCTCCAGCAAATTATTTTTAAGATACATAGATCTAAAACTTATAATATATTAAAACTTTATATCTTTTTGTTCATTCTGCTATGCATTTCTCTAAATTTTTTTGTCTATTTTTTTATACATCTCATTTCGAAACAACAATGTTTAGAAATGAGAGCACTTTAAAAATCTCATCACAATGCTTGATTCTGACAAATCTTTACTATATGTGTTACAAAGTATCGAAACACAATTAGAAGTATACCTCATACTGACATTTACACAACGTAGAAAAAATAAGAATTATTTTCAAAACCTTTATCATTTGCAGTGAAAAAAAAAATTGTCAAGAAGAGATAGTAATAACAATTATGAAAATTACTCGAACTACAGTGAAAGGTATTAATATCATTGAAAAGATAATTTTTTGAATTTTAATCTGATGTAAAAAATATTTTTAAAAGGATTTAGAGACAATGAAAGGCTTTTTTACATTTTAGTTAGATTTTAGATGATAACTTGCACTCAAATAAATGCATTTAATATTTTCATTGAATATCCTATTAAAACGAGAGTGAATAAACATAATATTTAACAATGTAAAGTTTAATTTCATTGAAAATGATTGGGACATGGTATATGTGGTGTTAAAATCATCTTGGAAATTAAAGGCATTTGCAAAAAATACGAAAATTGAGTGCTTTTTTTTTTAAAAAAAAAATTAGTTTCATTGCATAGAGAGGAAAATTAGTTAAACCTGTTTCGTATTGTAAAAATATTTATTTATTTTATCACGTATTCGAATCATTTTGCATTTTTTTACATCTCTGCTCTAATGAAAAGTTTTTTTTCCTATCAGTACCCAAACGTTCACATAAGAAAGCCAGCGTGAGTGGTCACCCCAAAACTTTCTTGTGTACACTCTAACAAAGATATTCTACCAGAGAAAGTCTTGCATGACATTGGCATACAATAGTTATGAAATATTAAGCTTTGGCATGAATTTAGCCTTCTTACTGAATTTATTTTGACATCCATGGCGAGTAATTTGGCGATTAAGCCCTGACGCAGTTAATAGCATCCGAAAAACATATCTGTGTTTTAGATGCGGTTTCCCAATCGATTGAAACAAAAATTTCACAGAGAGCTACACTTATTACCACAAATTCTCGTGCCAAATTTTATATATGTAAATCATTGAATTTTTGAGTTATTGCGTTATGTTTATGAAAGTACAGACTGACAGGCGGTCACACCCACATTGGATTTGGTTCAAAATTTGATAGGTGTTTACACTATAGATGTTAAACGTATATACCGAATTTTATCCATCTAGCTGTATTCGTTATGTAGTTATCGCGTTAACTTATATTCGGACATACAGATTTACTCTGAACAGAGTTTTGTTTGAAATTTTATAGAAATTTATTGAAAAGAATGTATATTAAATTTCATCTTTGTAGATCAAAGTGTTTTTGAGTTAGATGGACATTTTTCAAAAATGTTTTTTTCGAACTCTGGGTGGTAAAAAACGTAGAGATTCGTCAAAATCTCGAGTTTGAATTTTTTGAAAATTACTATACTTTCTCTATACTATACGAAAAAGTAAAAAAAAAAAAAAAAATAAACGTTTTTTTTTTTTTTTTGATGAAATTATTGTTTAATCTGGAATTCTTTTTGTAAAAGAAAACTTTTTTGCAACTCAAAAGAAACCTTCCTTTTTTGAGTTAATAAAATAATTTATTCTTGTTCATTTTTTTTTCCATTCATCTGGAGATCTTTTTGACTATTTGAATGAATTTCAATTTTAAAGGTGTGTGTAATTGATGTTAGTTGCATTGCTTTTTGGAGTAACATATTTTTAAGCTGATGGAAATGATTCAAATTTTAATAAAAATCTACTACACATCTCGAATTTTTGAAAGTTGTATTTTATTTCATTGCACACGGAAATATGTGCAAAGAAAGTGGCGCAATATTTATAATTGGGTTTTCGAAATTTTAAAATGTTAAAATCGCTGGTGTACAATCATTACGTCTAGTTTCATTTTAACGTTGGTTTTTTCAAAAACTGCAACTTCAAATTACAGAGGTAGAAATTGTAACACTTTCTAATCTGTTTCTGATATCAGTTCTTTGGCATTCGAAAGAGAGATAACACTGTATTACAGGTAGATGCAAGATTTGAATTTCTACATAAACGTCATTTTCCGAAGCAGACGATAACACTGCCAAGGCGATTGCCAGAACACGAGATTGCGTGCTAAAACTTCGTTAAAAAAAAAAAAAAAAAATCATTTGGCATCACGCAGGGAAATTTCGAAGAACGTGCAAAATGCGCGTTTATGCAGAAAGAGGGTCGACGTAACATTAAATAGAAAAACATTTATAATAACTGGAAATATTTATGCAAGATTATGTTTATTTAACATTTTTACCAAAACTGGATGGATGTTTCTGTAAGGTAAGTAGCTAATGATTAAATTTTTCTCAAAAGTATTTTCAGGCATGTTAGTGTCCTGTTATAAAATCTTTATAATTAAAATCTACTTTTTCCATATTACCTAGTAATACGAGAACAAATATAATCCGTCAAATATAAGCAAAATTATACTTGAATAGTATATTTCATGATTATCAGTTATATTCTTGAATAAAATCCTAGATACAGATTAAATGGAGCTTCATAATTTAATAAGGGCAGTTTCAGAATCCTATTTTTATTATTTTGCAAAATGGTGATTTAAAAAAAAAAAAATTGATGTAAGTGCAAAATTATCTAATTTTTGGCACGTTTTTCAAAATCGCCAACACATGACTATTAAAATACCGGCCAAAGAAATAACGCCAAACATTGGAAGATTCTGCATTTTAACCAAAAATTTGGTTAATTTATGCTGCTAAGCTTTAATTTACAATAAATATGATGGGTTATGAGTCTGCTTTAATGCGCCCCTTTACATAGCGAAAGAAGCGAACAATGCTAAATCGCCAAAAATTAGCAAGAGTACAAATCAACAAAGCAAAATATTAGTTCAAAGGGATTACTAGAATAATTATTGCTTCTTTGAGTTATTATACCGATGCCAAACTCAGGCAGCACGTTAAAAGAGATTTCAAACCCATTTTTCCAATTAACTTAATCTCTACTGTTAGTCTTTACTTTATAATATATAGCAATGGTTATTTATAATAATAAAATTAATCTTTAGTTTCTCAGAAAAAAAAGAAAAAAAAAAAAAACACGACAAAATTTTGGCAACTTTTCAAAAACTTACTTAAAGTCAGCCATCTTGGATTGGTATAAGAAATGGTAATATGTAGCTTTTAAAGTTGCATTTAAAATTGACAGATTATATTTTATGAGAAATCGGTCCCAGAAAATCAACTTTAGTGAATGGACATTAATTTTAAGTTGGTCCATTATAATAAATATTATAAAATATTGAAATGTTTTTTTAAATAAATTCACTTTTAAGTGGTTCGCTTTGTAAGGAATCAAACTTTAATGAAATTAATAGACAGTAAAATTTTAAATATATTAAAACATTTTGTCGGCATTGATAGTCGACAAGAGAAGAAAATTTCAAAACTCTAGTACATTAAAAAGTGAATGAAAAATTGATTTGCAGATTTCATCTTTACGATCTTGAAACAAGTCAAGTTAAAGGAAAGCTTTTAAATAGAATTGAAATTCATTTTGAATGGAATTTGATATTTTAATAAATAAAGTTATGAAAAATGAAATACCAACGCAAATGCACTCTCTTTTAAATATTACTATTTTTTAATTTATAATTTTAAAGCATTCTGTTAGATTAGTTTTTCCTTTATTATAATTTATTTATGAATTCTTATTAAGGAGCGAAATTCAAAAGAATGTTTATGTGAAAAAGAAAGTGTCATTTTTAATGTTAAAACTAAAAGATTTTGCTGTTATTCGCCATCGTATTAATAGTAGTAATTTAATTACTCGCATGCAACTTTATATGTAAATTTATATATTATATCATAATTTTAATAACTTTACGGATAAAGTTATTCTTGTCAGAATAAAGATGCATTGAATATTTTGAAATATCATTTGTTAAACATTCGATCTCTGATTTATAAATACAAATAAAAAAGTATCTAAGACTTCTAGTTTTTTTACAGGAAGTTTTACTTACGTAGTTAATATTTTAATGCCAAGGATTCTTACTCATTAGATTGAAAGAAATAATGTTGAAAATAACTTTTATAGAATGTTTTGTTTTATTTAAAAAATGATTACACCATCTTAATAGCTCTAAGACTAAACACGTACTAAAAAAAAAAAAAAGAATATACAACAACGCATATAAATTAAGTAGACAAAATAATACTGCAATTTATTTTTTAAAATTATATCTAGTATTTTTACAGGATATTGGTAAAATAGTAATACAAAATGCAAAATTGTTTTTTTCACAGACTATAATTTTATACATCTTGTACTTCAATTCAAAGTTTTCTTTTTTATTTCCTAGATATATTATGGCCTTTTAATTTGGTAAGTATTCATCTAATGTCTATCTATATTTTGGCTAACTAATTCGAGAGCTTTTGATCTATTTTTACTTTCTAGCATATGAAGTATACAGAAAGTATTGTAATTTTCAAAAAACGCGAACTCGAGTTTTTGACGTTTTAGATCTTTTTGAATTCAAAAAGCATATTTTTGATATTATGTTGGTGACAAAGATAACTCAAAACACTTTGAGCTAGATGGATGAAATCTGGTATACGATCTTTATACTAAATTTGTAGATTTCCGCCTAATTTTCAGCGAAATTCATTCAAAGGAATAAATGTCTATCAGTTCGAATACAAGTTAACAGAAAAACAACAAAACGAAGAAAGTTAGATTGATAAAATTTGATACAAAAACTTAACATCTAAGTGTTGACACCTAAAGTGTAGTTGAATTTCGAACCAAGTATGTCAAAGGGGTTGACTTTCTTTTCTTTCTCTATTTTTTAAAAAATTCTCTGTTTGCTTGTATGTTGAAAGCGAAAAAACAGACAGAGAAATACATGTAAAATAATACTTTAATTATTTGTAGCGATACAGATCGTGAAACATGGTTATTTTTGCAAACAATATAAGAAAAGAATTTTTAATGCTGCGTTTTTCCAACAGTAATTAATTATTTCTTTATTAATTATCGTTTATTCAAGGAATTAGAAATGACTAAATTTTGCAACAATGGCGTTATGAAGATGGCGTAAGACAGAGATAATTGAAGTTGTGCGTATTTACATGTCATATGCCATGCTGAAGAAAGTATGACCTTCTTTCCTCACGTAGCTAACAAACTTTAGATATGACAAAATTTTAAAGTTTTTTCTAAGATTAAATTAGATGTAAAATATCTTAAACATTTTTTAAAATTTTTTTAACATATACTTAAACATTTAAAACAAACATTCTTAAACATTTGCTCATTTTTTAAAAATAAAACCAATGTAATGGAGAATTTTCCACTAAAATTTCAATATAAAATTTCATATAAAAATCCGCTCAAGTGAAATAGGCCATTAAAATAAAGCAAGAGGCTTTCAGTTGAATATAGTAAAAATTATATAAAAAGACTTTAATGAAACGAACATTTTCTTGTAGGATTTTAATATGGGTAAATATATTTTTAGAAGATTTTATTGGAAATTTAAAAGTAGTAGTCTTATTAGACAAACTACTTTTTTCTAATAAGACTACCATTATAAAATTTATATTCTCATTTCTTATGTTATAAATTTTAAATATTTGGCAATGTTTTATTTGTATGTAACATTTATTTTTTAAACATGTTTAACATTGGGACAGTATCGGTAAACAACAGATACAAAATATGGATTTTAAGAGTGAATTTCGCATTTTTACTGAGTTTATTATGGGAATATGTCATTTGGACAGGGTTTTTTTTTCTGAATGATTATTACTAAAATTTAACACAGAATTACAATTGTCCTGAGACGACCACTTTTCGACTATTCTATCTTACTAAGGGATGAGACGCGGAAGAATGTGCGCATTTCTGGAATCCACTTTATTGTTAAATATAAACATCTCTTACTTTCATTTCTCCTCTCATCCCTTATTTGTCAAATTGAATCCATCCCAACACATGCGCAAAAATGCGGAGGGTTTTAGAATCCGCTGGCAAACAATAGCCACAAGATCACATATCGAATTTCATTGCTTTAAGTCATTGTATTTATAAATTATTGTGTTTACATATATGCGAAAGTACAAAGAAACATATGGTATGACGGAATTCGATCGACATTGGATAAGAATCTAAATTTTGATGTTAGATCTGTGCACCGTATTTTTTTTATCGAGCTCTTTATGTCTTGAAGTTATCGAGTGCATTTATATTTGAGCAGCCAGACAGACTTCCTCTGAATGAATTCCTCTCAAAACTTTATAGATAACTAAAAATTCGGGCATAAGCCCATATACCAAATTTTATCCGTCTAGCTTAAGTTTTTTTAATTAAATTCATAGACAGATATAAGTCTAAAGATGTGTTTTTCGGACTCAAGAAGTTCTGAAAAGTAGAAATTAAGATCTTTTCTTTAGGAGGTGTTGCAGTATCTAGTTGATAGGCTGCTGCTATCAAGAGTAAGGTTTTTGTCTATTTCTTTTGCTTCATTCAAATAAATAAATTCTTTGCTTTCAATATTTTAGTAAAGTTACTACTTTCCAATTCCTGCGGTTAATATGTCTAATTTTTTTAAGGAAAAAAAAATTCTGCCAAGGTACACTCCTAAGTTGCCGCGATATTACGAACTCTACCATAATTCCTCATTACATACACATGCTCAGCTGCTAGAACAGATTTTTACACTTAAAATTCAAAGAAGCCAGAACAATTGTTGCTCATAAGAGTTTATAAAATAGACTCTTTGGGTTAAATAAATTTTCAAAAATTTTTTGTTATTATTTTATTGTTAAACTGAAAACAGATTGCTCTTTCACTGTGACTGCTTCATGCATTCTTTATCATAGCAACAATTTTCTTTTTGGATTGACGACTTGGCATCCTTTGGCACACTAAAGTAGAGTCCAACACATCATTTTCTTATGTAATGTGTGATTTATGTTATTTTTAGTTGAAAGAATTCTAACCAGTCTTCAGATTGAACTGGTTCGCATGTTGAGAGATAAAGATAGTCAGATGAGAGTTACAGCAACCCTGCTCACCGATTTTCCGAAGATGAGGAAGTGCAGCGAAAATGAGTGATGGGGAAGTGGACATACGCTTGCTCGCACTCCGACGACAGCAGAGGAGGAACAGAGGAAAGTCCAGCACACTAGAGTCTCTGGACAAAAACAACTCGGACATCGAAAGAGTAAGTAGGCATTGGAGAAGAAGATATTTCTTTTTCTTGTTTTACATGGGCGGAATTATAATCAGTCTCTTTTCAGTACGAAATGAAGGTAATAATTATAACTGAAAGTACATTTCGGTTTTAACTTCGACCAAAAAGCGCCAAGAAAAAATTTCGCCAAATTATAAAAACATGCTGAAGTGCATTATTATTTATTATGAAAAATTTTGAGCGTGCGAATCACATTCTATATAATTTGACGATTAAAATCGCCAAATTGGCAAAATTTTTTCTTGGCGCTTTTTGGTCGTCGTTAAAACCAATAAGTATCGCCAAAGCATCTTCATTTTAATAATATTTAAACCAATTTTTTTTCCTTCAAAAGAAGAAACAAGCAAAACCAAGCTATGATTTTCGACTAAAAGGTTCTGAATATATTTGAGAAATTAACATTTAATTTGTTGTCAATATATTACATGAGTACAATATATTACATTACCCGACGGGACAACTACAAGCCGCTAAATTGTATTTCTTCTTACTGCGTATGTACTTTTTGGTCGCTTGATTGATCGCTTATCATTGATTAAAATTGATCATAGATTAATTCTTATCATAGATTAATTCTGACATTTTTTTGCTGTTTCTGATGAGAGGTTGTGTTCTTTTTTCATTTTAATTACCATTTCTTTTCCATAGTTTTCCAAATTTGGACATGTTGACTTTCTTTTATATTTTACCATGTTTATTTGTGTAAACATATATTATTTTGATACGATACGCAATTAAAAAAGATTCAGGGAAGCCAAAATAACAATTTGTAGCCAAGCATGGAATATCTGAATCTGTCTTATGAAGTTGTGGAAAACATAAATCATTCCCTTTCTACGCATGCGCTGCCTATTTGCCGTCTTATAACTGGCCGAGTGTAAACCCGGCATTATTATGAAAAATTTTGAACGTGCGAATCACTATATAGTTTGACGACTGAAATCGTCAAATTGGCGAAATTTTTTCTTGGCACTTTTCGGTCATCGTTACAATACCGACAAGTATAAAAAAGAATTACAAATTAAACTGAAATAGCATTTTACATATACGATGTAAGAATAAATCGATTCTATTGTGAGTTATAGGACATGAAATAGAATATATCCACTGATAAAGAACATGCCTTTTTCAGTGAAAATGCACTCTGATGTTATCATCCAAGTGATGGTTTAGTTACTAATTACAAAGTATATATCCATTTTTTTTAGATTTTTTTGTATATAAAGAATCTTTAAGATTACGAGTATTGTTTTGAGAAATTTAATTGTAAAGATACAGTTTTTCTCGAGATATTTAAAATGAGAAGATTAGTTGATATTTCCAGATTAAAACTCTCATAGTGAAAAATCAACTCAAACACGTTGGGTAATCAAATCTGTTGCTTGGTGAAAACATGAGACTACAGTCAATTGTATTTACTTTCTTTAATCTAAGAAGAGTAGTATTTATCCAAATCTAAGAAAGTATACTGCCACTGTTCTGACTTTTCTTGTTAATGAATATTTTTTGTTTTATTTTTATTAATTGATCGGGGCTTATTAATTAACAGTGAAGGATTGACGATTTGCAGGAATAATTTTGATAACCTTATTATTTTCATATTTAACATCAATAATTTTGAGATCTTTTAATATAAACAGTATAAACAAATGCTTGTTTTCTTCTCGCAAGTTAGAAGCGTGTTCAATAGGATTGCAATGCCAATTTTGTTTTAGCACCACATTTGGCGAGTTTTGACTCTTTCACCGTGAATTAATACTAATTGATCTCTAGTTTCCGTCTTTGTAAAAGTTTTAGCAACTTCTCAAAGTTACGAAAAATTACAGAATAGTAGTATCTTCTAACTTTTTATGCTGCAAAGAAAGAGTAGTAACAATTTTTTTATGGATTACATTTTCTTGAGAATTCTTTTCCTTGAATATTTTAAAATATCGATGTACAAAAATCTTTTAAATAATCCCTTTGAAAGGATATACATTTACTCCATTATTCCAACTACTGGAAATCTTCTGAAAGATACCTCTAGTGGCATATTAATGTTTTCATCTTGTACATCTTGTATAATGACACAAAACAACTTGGGAAGTTTTTTTTTTTTTTTTTTTTTTTAATGGAAACAGTAAACATCTTTGGAAGTTAATTTCAATGAAAAAAAAACAGATATTGAAACGAAAATTTGTGTTAATCTGAGATTAATGTACAGGAGCAACTTTATGAATATGATACCATTGTGCCAAATTCCAATTTTATTATATTCCATACTATGTACAACATAACCATATCGTATCTTACATTACTATGTGTGTATGATTAAATGATTAACCAGCTTTTTCTTGAAATTCAAAAACCATTTCTAATTTGGCTTTTTACTTTCCTGTATACCTACTGTAGAGATAGCATAGTAATCGTCAAAAAAAAATAAAAAAAATAAAAATCTCTAGAATTTGAGGAATCTCCAGGTTTTGGACTTCCCTGAGTTCTTAAATAACTCTTTTGGAAAATGTCCATCCGTCTGTCTATCTGTGATAAAGATAAATGAAAAATTGAATAGACGAAATAGACTGATTGAAACAGACGGTTGAAATTTGGTATACAGTCTTTACATAAAATTTGCAGATTTCTATCAAATTTTGAATAAAATCTGTACAGAAGAAATCCGTCTCTCTGGCTGTTCGAATATAAGTTGACAATATAACTAAAAAAAAAGAAGAGAGTTCTATAGATAAGATTTGGTACGCATATTTAACATCTATAGTGTACGCACCTGTCAAAGTTTATTGACAAAATCAGCAAAGAGTTGATTGTCTGTCTTTCTGTATTTTCAGAAACATGTAAACATAATAACTTAAAAACGCAATGACTTAAATATATCAAATTTGGCATGTGATTTTGTGACTACAAATGTAGTTCTGTGTCACATTTTTGTTTCAATCAGTTACGAAAAACGTATTGGAAACACAAATTCGATTTTCGGATACCCGAATGTCAGGGATTAATTGTCAAATAACTCACCAAGGATGACGTGATAGATTCCTTACAAATCTAAATTCCTGTCAAAAGTTAATATTTCGTAAATATTGTACGCCAATGGCATACAAAGCGTTCTCTGGCGTGACAAGTTTATTAGAGAATAAGTGAGAAAATTTTGGCAAGACCACTCACGCTGTTTCTTCCTTATTGTTCTGGTAGAACAACAATATTTTCCTATTTTTAAATATACGTAGATATTTAATGCTTATATAATTTTTCACCAGACGCAGCACTTATGCCTACTCATTTTTCTCATTAATCTTTTGACTTTACTCTTTTTTTCACTTACTTTCTATGACTAAACAAAATTTGTAACAACGGCCTTTCGTATCATTAGATGAAATAAAGAAACATCGCATTGTCATTATTGGTAGATGCACAAGACGTTATCCAAAAACTATCTGAGCATTTGCAAACGTATTTGTTACTTAAGTAAATTACTTTGTATTGAGGAAATTAATATTATAGATTATACAAGGCTTGGAATTTTAATCCAAGTTTTCATATTTTGTGAGCATTCCTTGATTGCTCTTAGTCATTCACTCATAACTTACTTAATCGTGTACTATAAAGGGGTCCGATTTGATTTGATATCTTTAGTAGCTCATTTAACCAAAATAATGAAGAGTGTTTATAAAATATTACTGAAGTTTGAAATGCTAGTTAAAGATTTAAATTCTTAAACTAAATGTATTCCTTTTTTTTTTCAGCTTAGTTCAGGTCATTCGGCATACGAGACAACGCCAGTCAAGACTTACACTGTAACCGAATCCCCCGTCAGAAACGGTGGTACTCCACGCCGGAACTCCTATCTTGGGAATTTATCTGCCTCACTTTTCGACGAAGATTCTCGTCTAGGAAGAATGCACATGCCTCCTGTAATAAGATGCGAAGTGAGTTCATCTTCAGAATTCAGTCATCATATAAAAAAAACTACCTAATCAGGGAACATCTAGTTCAAAGAATTGACTCATGATTCTGCAATCAATGAATATAATCGGTCAAAAGTATGCCCAAATTAATCTGTAAATTCAACCAAATTAAATAATTCATGGATGAGCCAATACACTGCAGTATTTGTCCCCAGTTACCACAGAATTTCGAGTATAAATTGGATTTATCCAAACATCATAGCTTTTCATTTCTGATGAATCCAGATGCATCAAGGCCGTGGTGGTCTGGGGGTAAGGTCTCGACGTCACGATCGGCGGGTTCCAAGTTCGAGACCTGATGCCATTGAAGAAGAACCACCGTGTAAGCGAATGTGGTGCATGCAAAATCCATTGGAGGCTAAATGTCCTCACGTTAAGGTGCGCGGTAGTTTGGAAAGGGAATACCAGCCCAGGTGTCGCTTTCGTCATCTGAACGCGGTTTAAACTTACAAGGGCCATCCCAAAATAGTCTTAATATTAATTTAAAAAGAGATATTAACATAATTAAACTACACGAAATACATTAAACCTCAAGATTCTCATTTGCCATGTCATTTTCTATAAGAATTCTCAATGATTATCTAAGATTCTTCAATGAACCAGGAAGAAAAATATAAGATATATTTCTCTGCTTCAGATTTAGAATTATATTAGCTATAAATATGCATATGATCTGAGATACACAATTTGCAATACATCTCTGAAGTTTTAAGTAGGGATAAAATCATCTTTGACCCAAAGAATTATTGTTCTTAAGTTTTTATTTTCTGTAAACAGTATATTGAGATAATGTAAAAATATTTAACTAACAATTTACATTTTAATTTTAATAATTTGACAATTTTGATTAAAAAAATTCATCTACATGAAATAAACGGCATTATAAACACATACTTCATCTGATTTTTTTTTAATAATTTATACGAGCTAACCTTAAGTCTTTATTTTCTTAAATTCGGCATTCATTTATTTTTTAAAAAAAATTCGCTCATACTTTTTTGAATTTTCTTCCATGCAGTGCAATGGAGTCGAAGGGTATGCTTTGATAAGCACATCAGAGACTGTGTCAACAATAACAATGGATTTTGCTCGGAAGCTAAGGTAATTTTTATGAGTTTTCTATGTAGAGGTAATTACAATGTTGCATATCCTATTTAAAATAATTACTAAGCTAAAAAAATTACTACGTGCCTTTCTAAACTAATCACGATGTCTATTTTTAGTCAGAATACGAAACCAGAATATGTTAGATATGTTAGCTAGAATACGGTAGAATACCTTTCATAGTCAGGATGCAAAATCAGAAGGCGTTAGTTAATCAGAATACGTCCCAAAGTCAGAATATGAAATCAGAATACATTTCGAAGTCAGAATATGAAATCAGAATATGTTAGTTAGAATATGTTTTAAAGTCAAAAAGCGAAATCAGAATACGTTAGTTAGTCTGAAGATGTTTCTAACTCAAAATATGAAATTTTTGTTATTTTTTTTTCTTAAAATAGTCACAAGCTGAAGAAGACTTCAATGCTTTCGCAATTAATTTCAGAGAGTATATTATTAGCAAGGGGATATCTCTTTGATAGTATTTATTCAATATCAGAGAATTAATCTAATACTAAAGCAACGTTGAAAGCTGGTATAAGATTCAGAAGTAATTTTCTTTCACGGATTTCTAAACAGCATGAAGATACAAAACGAAATTAAAGGAAAAAAAATCTCATTATTATGGACAATATTATACCTTATGATATTTCCTATTGTTTTGTGAGAAAATAAGAAAGAATGTTCTGAATTTTTTCGCTTCAATTCTTAAAAAAAAAAAATCTAAAATTTCGAACTTTTTTTTTTTTAATTTTGCGGTATATTTGAATTCAAATATTTGATTAATATTGAAGTCATACTGAATATCATTATCCGAGAATAAAAAATATTATTTTGGTAGCCGTTGTACTAACAGAGCATGCGCAAACTTATTTATAGCATGTCTAAGCTATTTTAGAAAAATTCACACTGTACCGTTTTAAATAAACTTTGTATCAATCCAAATTCGTTTATCTTCGAATTGTTTGATCCTACTTGCAAATAACAATACAGTAATTTAAACTAATTTAAAAGAAAATCAAACCTATCTCCAAAAATTCTGCAACATTGCTTTATAAACATGGATGACATTACCCACTTTTATGATAAAAAGATTCTTAAAAAAATCCCCAAAATTCACTTATCTTTTTGAGTTTAGTTTATTTATTTTTGCGTTTCTTTCAGAAGCAACAATAAGACTATTTTGGCATGAACCCCATAATTTTAAACCATGGTCAGATGATGAGAAAGATATTGACATTGGTACCCTCAAACTTTCACACCACACAAATAGGATAACTTGTTATCGTTTTGAACATATTAATATAAGAAATTCTTGATTATCTTCCCGAATTGGGGGAAATAACAACCGCGATTAAATGAATCCCAGGAATAGTCCACAAAATGGAGAAGATGTACACAGACCAACACAAAAATGCATTTGAACAATTTTTATCTTGATAATGCTTATTAATTTGACTGTATTAAAGTTGTTGTAAACTGTTTAATGTGACATGCGTAAGGAATAAATAATTCAAAACGCTCTACAGAACAGATCTTCGGATCAAGAGCTACCAGATCTGTAACTTAATTGTTTACTGAGTAAAAGGTACCCAAATAGCGATGCTTTTTTTAAAAATATTTTGAATGGATTTTTATTTGAAAGCGAATCAAAATTTAATAGTTTTCCCGCACCACATTACTGCACAATATTTGTACATCCTTTTAAAATAAACATTGAATTTTTTTTCTCTATTTTTATTGAATTAAACATTTTTGAGTATTTTAAAAATGTTTTTATTGCTTTTGTTTCTGGATTTTTATTCGCGCGAATTGTGATGATATTAAATACGTCTTTTGTGTGCATATGAAGGTCGGTGGCGCTTCGTGCTCCCAACGCACAGGTCCGAAGTTCGATCCTCGGGCTGGGCAAGGTCGACTCAACCTTTCATCTCTTCAGTGGGTCGATAAACTGAGGACCAAGCATGCTTGGGAATTAAACACCGGTAGTTCCGCCTTAGACTAACCAACTAACCTTGCACCCCAGGGCCCTCTGTCAAGAAAGCAGATATGGGCACTGTAGGCCTTGGCCCACATGGGCTGTCTTGCCACTGAGTTTAGTTTAGTTTTGTGTGTATATTTTATCGCTGCTCTATTATTAAGAAAAAAAATTAAAAATAAAGATAGACAAACCAAACCTAAAACATTCATCACACTTCGATGTTACGGATTAGAAGGTCGAAATCCTTATAAATTTGTTTTTAAGATTTCCTCTTGATTATATAAAAGTGATAATATGCGGATAAAAATATATTATTTACAGTTAAGGGTTTACAAATATAATCATGACTTCCTAACAGTAAATTTCGAAAGTTAAGTTTATTGATTTTGCTTTCTTTCCAAATAAATGATAAATAATCATTTGTTTGATGGGGTTTTTATTGTGTGTGTTAAAATACTTTTGTTTGGATTTGAAGTTTTTTGACTACATGTTGGGTTTAACAATCGCAGATAATTGAATGTTTGTTACATTTTAAAGTTG
>JAPMOR010046068.1:52433-75428 GCA_026543865.1 Argiope aurantia | reverse complement strand
TAGAAAATTTGATTGCATTATATAATACATTTTCTGAAAAATAAACTCGCCAAAATAGTTGCAATAGTACACAATTACTCAATAAATATTTATAAGCATGCACATAACAGAGCTGTTTCTAGAGAGGCTATAAATAACAAAAATAATAGTAAAAAATAGAGCAATCATGTGATTAAAACAGTAAAATCATAAGAAAGTAATCGAGATAATAATAAAATGCAAAGCTGCGTCTCGTCAATTCAATAAAAAAAGTAAGGCCATTTATTCTCCCTGTTGGACTAATTTTAGTCATTGATTATATTTAATGACTAAAATTAGAAACATCTATGAATTGATTCAAATTCTTTTACAACAAAGAGAATTGATCTATATGAACAACTTCAAAACAGTATAAGTACATTATTATTATTATTCATCTAAATTTACACAAATCTTTAATAATGTAAGCTGCAAAATTCTATAAATAAACTGGACACAACACCAATATGGCCTGTAAAAGGAAAATTAATAACAATATAATTTTACAAACAATTATTATGTGTATTAATTCCAGAGAAAATAATTGCAGTGATAAAAAATTTGGCAGACAATGCAGATAGAATTGATGGTATGTTGTAACATTATAAAAGAAGTGCATACTAAGATAAACTTAATCGATATATTGAGCCAATCTTGCTTGATACGGTAGTCCAAAAGAAATTAACATATTTTTCTTCGAACATATACAAAATAAAATTAACTGGATACAATAACAACAGTGTGCAACAAAGATTTAAAATGGGAAAATGTAAGGCTTTCAATAACAAACCATGTGAATTTAGCAATTGTTTATCATTAAAATTGCCACCTTCTACCAAAAAAAAATGCCATTCAGAGTGATAACAAGAGAATATTCCATAACCTAGCAATTTGAAGAACAAATTTACAAACCACTGAGAGGAAAACAATCTGAAAACAATTTTTTTTTTTTTGAAGAATGCAACTGGAAATTTATTTTTGGATGGGACAGCTATTTAACTGCTTCCTATGGATAAAGGAGATGGCAACCAGTTTCTTCAACACTGTTTTCTAAAAAACTCTGACAAAATCACCTGTTATTTCTTTTTCTGTCTATGGGAGAATTAAATAATCATGTACTGCTTTTCATAACTGTTGACTAAAATTAACAGACACCAAATAAGAATGAATAACCACAGCCTTCTTACACATTGTGAAATGAGTTTGGGTTTAATTCAATTTAGTAATATTAAATGCTTTGAAGCGATAGGAGGGCTATTTCGAGAAGGATCTCGTAATTCTGAATTACGATCAAATGATGAAGGCGACCCTTGAGATGATAACCTTACTCCTAACTTCAGCACCTTATCAGTGAGATTACATCTGGTACACAACATCAGACTTAGTAAGTACCAAGTCCCAATATGCAACATAAATTAATTATCAAAATTGGGATTGGAATTTATCAATTTCTGAAATCAAGATTATGCCTCTTAGCCACATCACTCTTAGAATTAATTTGGATGCTTAACACATGCAAAAAATGCTTCCAAAAAGATTTTTTATTCTAAATATTTTATAACCCATTATTACAAATATCACAGATTCATGAAATACATTTCTCCTAAAATTGAGTGATTTCTCCTAAAATTCAGTGATCAAAAAATTTTTGATGGTGCTATCTATCTGTAAATAAAATAAATTTAAATTACTTAATTAATTAATAATTAAATCCTGTAAATATTAAAGTATTAGATTGTTAATAAGATAATGTAAGTGCACAAAATTTTAAAATCAAGAAGGGAGCATAAAATTAATTACAAAATTCCATTTTTACAAATATGAAAATTTTAATTAAAAATTAACTAGAAGTGCATAATTAGTAACTTATTAGAATGAATGAATCCATCTCTCATGTACATAAATAGATAGATTATTTTTATAATCGAATGGAAGAATTATTTTGGTAAAAGGGAAACATTTTAAAAGTCAGAGGGAATCACCAATTTAAAATATTTTGGAATGTTTTTTTTAATGGAAAGCCTTTATGGTAATTAAAATTTATATGAATTCGTGCAAGTAAACTTAACAAATCCCCATTTTCAGAAAAAAAAAAGAAATATACAATAGAATATGAACATAATCATCAATGTTTTTTTTAAAAAAATAAAATATGGCATTTTAGAAAAATTCTTTTCATATATTATGATTTTTTTAAACCTTTAAATGCCTGGTATTTAAAAATTAATTTTAAAGTGTTTTTTATTTTTATTCCTTAAATAAATAATAGATTTTTTTTTCAAAAATCATGCTTTGTTTTTAGAAATTTTATGACAAGGAAACAGCTGGTTGTCAATTGGCAAAACTGGATTTAAGCTGAATAAAAAATTACTGAACATACTTTACTTTTCGAGTAAGTGCCATGTACAAGTTATAAATTGATTTAATACCATTTTCAAAGCGTTTTATATTGGCAATTATAACTAATAGAGTTTTAATCATAATCTCAAGATATTTAAGATGACAAAATTACGTATTTTACTTAATTTCAACATTTAAAGGTTAAAGATATAACATCATTTACAATTAAGCAAAGATGTATTCACTGAGTAGAATACCATAATTAAAAAAACATTTTAAATTTAATTATTGGAATTGAATATTTTTTATTTAATTATAATTTAATAAAACAATAATGGGCATTAGTTTGTTGCAAAAGAAGTACTTTCAAAGGATAATTGTAAGATCTAGTAAAACGAGCAAATGTATATGTAAAAATTGTTTTAGTTTGGAAATGACGGTAAAAGAATGTAGAAGAATACATTACAGTTCTGTTTTCAGACCAATAAGGTTGTGATCACACTTAACCCATATAAATCCAGTACACATTCTCATAGTTTGGAAAGATTCAGTCTATAAATAAATGCTTTGGTGCAGACAGCGATCACAGTTTTCTTTCGTAAACGAGGGATATTCCATTCTTCAAATATATAGCCATAACAAACCTTCCGAAAAATTCGCAGAATAAATAACAACGTCCATGAATTCAAACATGTTGTGAGTTGTGATGTCTATTCTGAATCGCTCTTAATCTTGGATATCGTTCTGGCTGTCGAATCTGTAACAAACGATAAATATGATTTAAAAAAAAAATATTTTTTTAACGTTTGTGGATTGGATGTCCTTCTAATTAAAACAACTCAAACAAATATATTTATAAATATGAGCAGCTGATACAATAAAAAATAATCCTGTCTTCAATAGACTACTACATTTCATGCGAGTTCCCTCTCAGAGCCTCTCCCCCCCCCCCAAAAAAAAACAACAACTTCGGAATGTTTAGTGGAAAATCGACCCAGCTTCTCGGCCAAGTTCGTCCATTTTATCGCTGTCAAAATATCAATGGTCACGTGTTACTCTTATTTGATATTTCGTTTCTCTCACCAGATATTTCATTTCAAAAATACTACAAACACACTAATAATTTGTCAAGATACCACCCTTAAGATTGGTATTGGGGGCATCTATACCCCCTTCACCGCCTGGTCGATATGCTACTTGAAATCTAGTGAGTTCTGTGATATCTGCGAATCGTACTATTATATAGTTCGTGATCTATTGCAATTGGGCTTTTGAATTATATAAACACACTTCTTCGGACTTTTGAATTTATGACCTTTTACAACAAATTAACTTATTTTTAATCAAAGGAATCTGCTACATCAAGTGCGTCTTCTTTCGCAAATGAAAGATTCTATACGGTACAAACATAATACTACAGTTCAACCTACCTCTGATTTCCAAAAGGAAATGACCGAAAACAGAATGAGTATGCCTAAGGTTAAATAGGTGACAACGCGGATGATGTCTCGTGTCCTCCGCCACTCCCTCAACTCACTCACGTACAGGAATCGGTTGCGGTATTCTGGAGACAACTCGAATTGAGACCTCGTGGGAAACAAGGACTCATAAAAATCTTGGATGACAGCTCGAATCTTGAAAGAAAAGACCAAAATCATAATATATCCTTCATAAAATGACATTTTAATCTTTGATATTCCAAAGGTATTTAAATACCGTTTTTCCTAACAAAATTCACAAGAACTTTAGAAATATAACTCAAACAGCAGCTGAAGAGGTAATTAAATTTTAAATAAGGTAGCAGATAATTAAATTTTAAATAAGAAATATTTATAATGAATTGAATAAAATTATTGAACTAATTTCAAAAGGTTTTTTTTTCTTTCATGGGTTTATTCTATATCAAAACATTTCTAATAATGCAAAAATAAAATTTAGAAGTTGTTAGTGAACTTAGCTGGATATATATACATGTTTTTGTGTGTATTTTTTAAATTTCTACTTTATTAAAAGAAAAGATGAAACAAATCACAATTAAATTATTTCATATATTAAAGATTTTTTGTTCCAGTCAATGAAAATGAAGAAGCATTTTAAATTTTAGCTTTTCATAGTAAATAATTTTTGCTTTGATCATTGACTTTCAGCACACAACTTCATTATATTTTTGCACATGTCTCCTAAACACAGCTCAACATAATATAAATAAGTGAATAAATTCGAGTCACAACAATCAAATTTGAAGCTAATTAAATCAATGGTTTTGAAATTTAAAAGTATTAAGTAAATTATTTCAGTTACTTAATTTTATTTGTTAAGAATTAAGCTTTCTACACATGATCATTTTCCATCGTCAGAAAAACTTCCATAATCTTCTTTTCATTTTAAAAGAGTTATTGTGATTCCTAATTAGTAAATTAAGCAATCTCTAATAAAAATCAATTTTACTGAATCATTTAGGAAAACTTCAAAAAATATTTTAAGTCAAACCAATTTTGTTAAATGTTTTTACTCAAAAAATATTTATGATAATGAAAACTAAGATATACTCTGAACATTTCATGATCCCATATATCTTTCTATGTAACACCAAAAAGAGCTGCAATTTTCAGCATAAGATGAGTAAAGGTTATAATAATTTGGAATTTACTATAAAAAATAAATAACTAAAATGCTTACAACTTCTGCTTCTTGAGTTCCATGGTTCATATTATCATTCAGACAAATAAATTTCCTATAACAAACAGTCTATATTATTATACTATAAAGGAAAATAACTATAAAAGAAACCTGAATATAAGTGCAAAATAAATAGATTAATAAAATTAAAATTTAGATAATAAGCATCCTATAAAGATATACTAAACTGGCTATAAAGCACAATAAAGAAGGCGGGAATAATATGAGAAATTCAAATAAATAAGAACATTTTTTCTATTTACTTGTCCCTAAAATTAACTGCTACAAGGAAATCTTTATCAGCGAATTAAGTAAAAAAAAAAAAAAAAAAAGGATATATTAGATAAAATGTACAGTCAAGATGTAAGGAAACTCAAATTTGCAACTCCATATTTCTGTTTAACAGCATTGAAAACTGTACTGTTTTCAAGATCTCTAAATTGTGCTATGAATCTGGAACATCACTTTCTAGCGCAGTTTGTTTCCTAGCAAGGAAGATATATTTACAGATATTTTAATGAATGTTGCATGTTTCCCAAGTCAGTAATCCTCAGTCATGGCGGCAAAAATGAAGGTTCTAGAAAATACAAGAATTATAGTGATTTCTCTATTAGAAAATGGGTTCCAAAGATCCTCTTAGATTTTTCGATGCTCTGATGAAAAATCTATATAAAGTGAAAGGCTAAAGCAAGTCTAGAAAATTCTCTCTTTAGAATATTAATCACAAAGTGAACACTTTAATTGTTTCTGTTAAGCTGCTTTTCATTAAACGGTCTGGTGTTTGAGCGCATGTTGGTGATTTCTACAAGAGTTGTTTATGTGCCTACTTCAGCTGTGCTTTCTTGTGGAATAAAGAGTTGTGATTCATTATCGAGCTTAATGGATCTCTTACCGAGTATTTCACCGACAATACTTATTTAAAGTACTGCACAGATTTGCTGTTGATACTGCTCCTGGTCTTTGTATCTGTTATGCTAAAAGTTTCTTGCAACTTTTAATTTTTTTACTAATGCAGCTGAGTTATACTATTGAAAGTTTGTATTCCATTCTTGTTCTTGGACAAAATACTTGGTACACCCATTACAGGGTATATCTTTTTCTGTAACTTAACTCACTGACAAAGAGTCTTTTGAGACACTCTTAAAATACTGCAATTAGTCTCAATACAAAATAATAAAACAAATACAACAAAACATACTTGGGATGTTTCCTGATGTCATCTATTTGTCCCAAAACCTGTGACAAATTGTTATGGATCATCTTGAAAGCCACCTCCTCCTCTCCTACCGTCTCGTAGTTATTCTTCTTCTGGGAACCAAAGTGTTGTAACAGCATGTTGGATACAGGAGGGCAAGACTTAACCAAGGGCAAAGTTACCAATGGCTTTAACACAAGTGAAAAGAAAATGAGAATCGGGCTATGAAAGAATCAGGTTATTGTATTGTAAATTATAAATGCAATATTTTATATCAGTGACATTTTTTTTCTAAAATTTTTTGGACAAGCTTGGGAAAAATACTCAAATTTGAAAATGAAAATAGACAATGTTTGGAGCAAACATAATCCATTCGTCATCACAAAATGATTTAATAATTTTGTGAATTTTAACCCCTTAACTGTTTTTTTTTCATAACCTAATTAAATGACATATTCTGTTTTGGAAATGCCACCTTACTAATTGCATTAAAAATCCTTAAATACTTCAAGGTTTGAAGATAACGTGTAATTTTTTTTGTTGTATTATGGTATTATTGTATTGTATTATCTTCTGTGAATGATATAAATTTTTTGTCTATAAGCATGGGAAGTGATAATTCGATGCCGTTATATCATTTGGTCACAACGATAAAGGAGTTAAATGAAATAGATTTTAAAAACCGAAGCAAACACTTAAACAGTGATTTAATAAATGCAATTAAAAAGTAATGAGATCTGAGATAATTAAAAAAATTCTTATCAGACGTTTCTAAATCCCATCCTCCGACATTCGTATTCTAAAACGCATACTACGAAGAAGTGTTGCTCTTGTAGATATTACTATTTTTTTCTATAATATCCGGAATGAAGATATTTAATTACTTGGAGTAATTTAAATTTTTAAAAAGTAGAAGAAATTATATACGAAATATATGAGGATATTTAAAGAAAAACATTTATTCTGTTTTAACTCAATTTAATAGTAAAAGCAATGGAGACATTTTTTTGACACTTCTTAACTAGTACCTCAAATTTTAAAGATCTATTTTTGTCTAGCATACATATATCAATATGTCTAACTATATATTAATAAATATGTTTAGATAAAGATTAATACGAAATAGAATGATATAATAAGCAGACATGATACAAGCTTGAGGGGGGGGGTCAAATAATAAAATCAATAATAAAGTCAAATAATAAAGAATTTTGTCAAAGATACCAAGAAGAAAAATATGTTTAACAAAACAATAAAATGACTAAATTTATACAAACAGCAATAAAGATATTAAAAATACTGTAGAATTATTACTTCAAAGAAAATTAATCGATCACAAGAATGATAAAATTTGATTCTGAAAAGGTTAAAATCTGCACTCTTACGGAAATGTATTAAGTTTGAAGACTTTTTAAAACGGTGAGTAAGGAAAAGTAAATTTTAGTAAACATTATTCAAATCATAACAGTAAAGCAGAAAAAAAAATGATATTTGAAACTCCAGTCCGAAACATAGTAGCATGGTAATTGTATGGGCTCGATTCTCGACTTCTTTACATTACCGCTGCTATATATTTTTACTAATTATGTAAAAAAATATAACTATGACAAATAACGAAGTGAAATATATTTTAAAAATATTTTCGAATAAATTATTAAAGCCGCAGGGGAAAAAATGAGTAGAAATGATACTGATATTACTAAAAAGCAGATCTTTTGACATTTAAATTAGTGTAAAAATGGTTCTGATGCGATAATATTCTTCAAAAGCATATAGGAAAAACATTAAAATTTCCACTGTGTGTTTTTAAACTAAGAATCTAATAACCATTTTGAAGGGGTAAGAAGTTTTAAAGTCTACTTATTATCCGACTTCATGAGACCCCTTTAAGAGAGAATATAGGAGAATTTTAAAAATATTTTATCGACTTTATTTAACACCTTATGCAAGAAATTTTTTGGGAGACTACTTCCACTGTTTTTGCATCGAAGCAGTGAGGAGTTAAGACAGAAATAATCCTACGAATTTCAGATTAAAAACTTCTTACCAATTTGGAATCGTAATACCGCTCGCCATGTGGCGCAGACGGCTGCATTAAAGGGTCTGTGGCACTTTGAGAACAGTTGATGATTATTTGCTCAAATCCAGCCACAGTTGAAAACTCCAGAGGTAAGTCATAGAGACGAGTGAGAACAGTTCGAATTTCACGATCGGACCAGGTTCTGAAATTCGATCGAATACTAATTCACTAATATTTATACACACAATACATTTTATTTCTCAGTTTCAAATTCATATACTTTTAAATGAAAAATACTGAAATATACATACACTTAATGAAAAGTATATATTATTTGTATATTAAAAGTTTACATTATTTGTACTTTTCCGTTTGATTGATAGTAGCAGCAATGGCATGATATGTCATTTTTTTTTATTTCAGCGATAATAACAATAATTGTTAACAACTATGTCAAATGCAGCAATATTGACTTGGAGGGATAAAAAATTCATAATTTTTTTGTCATGTGTGGTTTGTGGTACTAGTGAAGCGAGTACTCGATTCACATTATCGTAACCGAGGTCAAATAATCGAGTTTGGTTTGTATAAATCGAACCTCGATTATTCCAACGTTTTTGAACGTCATCCCTGAGATAACTGAAATTTTGGTTAATAGGAAACTAAATTTTAAAACTTTTCTTTTTCAAAAATTCCTTATTCGAAATTATGAAAAAAAAAAAAAAAAATTGCAAGCATTGCTGTGTGCATAATATTTTAAAAAACTCTTTTATTTTATTATTTACTCATTATTTACAACTTTATTATTTAACAACCTCTATCAAACTTATTAGAAGATCCCCGAATAGTTTCATTTTTTTTCTCCTTTGTATTCCCCCAATGATTAAGGAGTTCCCGAAATAATACTTTTACGAATTCTGTAAATTGAATATATTTTGGCAATTTGCCGAATTTCCCCCATTTTTCAAAGAAAATTCAGGAATTTTTTGAGTGTATAAAAGTCTAGCTACAATCGTTGTTTTTGCGGTTTCATTGAATAAGTGTGATCCGTTCTCTGCGAATGAACTAGATTGAATTGTAGTAGTCATTTGAATACTGGATTGTTTTTTATTTGATCAATTGTAAATATTAGTAATTAACATCTGTAAATTTTTTGCTGCTGATGACATCTGAATTAAAGCCCTTTAAATCCACGAAACTTTTTGAAATGTTTGGATATTTTCCTTCTCTAAACAAAGTGAAAATCGCCGTCTTATTTATAATGTTACTTTTTTCATGAAAATACACGAAATTTGCTTACATGACTATTGAGATATTTAAGGATTGAACTGTGTTTTCATTATTTTTCTCTTTTTAATGGATTGCAAAATATCATCTCAACGTGGGCTATAAAATTAAAAGCGGATTACAGCTCTATGCAGAATACATTACAAGATTCGTTTTTTCTTTAATAATTTTATTTCACTCCATTTTTTAGCTCAATCAACAAGTGAATAATTTATTTTAGCAACTTAGTTAAAATTTATATTGCATTTATTCATTTATTATGAATCGTAGCTGTAGAGTATCCACGTCTGCACACAATATTCATCATGCTGATGTTCACTGTTTATAAATTTTGCAACATATTGAAGAAGCATACAGAAATCTTGATTAATAATGCTTGACAAAATATTAATATTATCCAAATATTTTATATAAATTCTACAGGTTTTCAAATATGACAATTAGGTTCATAACATTTTTAGATGACCTGGCACGATCCTCCCATCAGTTTAATGGCTTAATCAGAAATTAGTCATTGCTCCGAATAATGATTTTTTAAAAACATTTGCATCGTAAAAATTAATTCCAATGCCAACTATTGAGATGCTTCTCTTAAAAATCCACTATTAAAAATAAATAAATAATATAAAGAGATATTATAAATTTCGGTTGATTAATGCAAGAATAATACAGGTTATATACTATGACAACTGGAAAAGAATCCATATCAGACAATTCTTTCTATAAATACATAAAATTATCAATGAATAATTTATTTCTTCTCTTCAATTACACAAGAATTATTATCATTGTAATGACATTTATATTCATGTCAACTTTTTAAAATTAAAAGCGCATTGACTTACCCTGATTTATCAATGTCAAAAGTGTTAAATATTGTTTCAACTTCCAAAGTTTCGATCTCATTCATGAGGTAATAATAATAGGAAAATGCAAACTGCATGTCATTAGAGCTCCTGATTCTGTGCGATGATGTCACCGTAAATGCATCCGAAAATCTAAAAGGTTAAAAATACAGAAATAAAGATATAATAGGATTAAAAATAATAAACTACAAATTTAGACTTAGTAAAATTCAAAAGGCACTTTAACAAGGTGGTGTTGAATTTCAATGAAATTTTCTAAATAAATATTGAGAATACTTTCCCTTCCCTGATTAGGGAACCATCAACCCTTACTTGTTCCTTCAGTAGTTGTTGCTTCACATTTTGGGACTTAAGAATAATTTTAATAACATTAACCGATTGATAAAAATATCTGAACTGGGTAAAATCAACTATATTTGTATCATATAAAAATGAAAACGCTTAGCTGAAGGCTATCCATATTTATTAAAAAAATATCAAAAAATTAATTAATTGCTGCTTGTATATTGTTCATATTTGCACTGTTTTTCGAAATTTATTGAATAGTTCTGCATGCCATGTTTCAAAATATTATTACTAATTTTTGTGTTCTTTAGAGTTTTTTTTTTTTTTTCCCTCAATGCATTCTTCCAAACCAGACTCACTGACATTTCTGGCTTGAACTTACTCTCAAAAAGCTAACATTGTTTGAAAATTATACAAAGAGGATGTGGAATTTTCAAACTACGCTGCCGTATTGCATTGATTCAATTCAGGTAAAATTTCATATCAGTTAAAAATTTTAATTTTGCCTTTAACACTCAAACTTTTTAAAAAATCCATTTTGATTTCTCAATTTAATTATAGGTAGCAGCGGTTTATGGCTGATTAGATTTCAACCACCCATACTTGGCAGCATAGCTGTCCTTTCAAAGTAATCCAGATTGCTCCAGTTCAGATAAAGGAATTGAATTTCATCCCATGAAAAATATGACTGCCAGATGTGTTTTTATGAATGGAGCAAGAGATTTTCGGAATGCTAAACATTAATGGTGATTGAAAATTAATGATCATTCAATATTTTAGTTCAAAACTGTTAGTATTTAATTATATAGTGATCACATGAAATGAATATATTTGCGTGCATTTGAATACTTCGATCTTTGGGATGATTTAAGTAATATAAAGTGTATGTTAACATTAACCGCGATCATATTAAGCAGTATCCATTGTACGTGCGTTTAACTTATATTTAACAGGGTACAGAAAATTTTCATTTTTATTTTTAACGCTATCTTCAATAACAATAGAAAAAGATTTAACAGTTCCAATACCAAAACAACTGAAATATTTATTCACTTAAATTTATCATTTTTGTTGTTGTTGCTAAGACATGTTTTTAATCAGTTTTTCCAATCGAAAATCTTGAAACATATAAAATATTTTATTAATAATAAGTACGCAATAGGGAGAAAATTTTCGTCTATAAATAATAAAATGTTTGGTCGTTCTTTTACAAATCAATCTGTATTCATAATGCTTAATTTCTTCATACATGCAAATTCTTTCATCAAATATTTTAATTATATCCAATTCTTTTTATTCCTCCCAACACCTTAAAACAAACAAAAGTGGTCGAAATAAATCAAAAAGCAGTTTTCGATTTTGCTTAGTCATCATTATTACCACGTACGCCCGATTCTTCTTAAAGTTTTTCAAAAAGTTAAATGCTAATTTTCATCCCCCCCCCCCCGAGGAAAGCATATGACATTTTTTTGTTCCTCCCTCCGATATATGGCTATGATTGTGACAAAGCAATTATTTTATTAGCAGAATTACAAAAAAAAAAAAAAAACCTACTGATTAAATAAGAAAATTGAGAAACAATATGGGTAAATACGATTGAAATTCCTAATTCTTGTTTATTTAAAATTTATCCCGCAAATACTATTTGGGTCCCTGTTTATACGGCTTAGTTCTGTGGTAACAGGGTGACTGGCTGTAATTAAAAAAAAAAGTACTTTTGGGTTTGAACAATAAGATTATGATCTTATTATTTATTTTTTTATTTTTATTTAAAAAGTCGAAAAACGGGAAGTTTTAAAATCTCTTTCCTTATATAATCTAAGAACAACAATTTAATGTGTATCACGTTATGCATACTGAAATATAACTGGTATTTTTCCTTATATAAATAACACCTTAAGATGCAAACAACTTCATAATATAAGGTGCAAACCACTTCAAAAAATATTTTAACCCTTCAAACGGATGAACCAAATTAGATATTTAAACTAATTTTTTCAAAATTATTTCAGTGTGATTTTGCAACTTCATGTTAAAGTGAAAGATACTGCTTTTTAATTCTTTGGCAGTGCTTCTTTGAGATTCGTCTGCCAAATCTTTGTTCCATCCCCCCCCCCAATGAACATGGATGGATTTGGGGTGAATAATTGCAAGGGGAACATCAAAACGTTAAGAACAAAACAGATGAAAACTGACTGATTTAGCAGGGAAGAAAATAGCTGATTGTGCCATCTATAAATGGAATGGGAGGGAAGATTTAAGACGTAGATATATAAACTCATATGAAAATTTCAAATACTATGTATAAATAAAAGTAATATGTTTTAAACGAATTATTATCATGTAAAGGCATAATCTGAGAAATTCATTGTGTATAAACAAATTCAGCGCTTTGACAATTAGTTTAAAAACATAGATCAGCACAGTAAGAGAGGTGGAAAAAATGCTAAAATATGCATGATAAAAATCACCTTTCTGTGAGTCGTGACATCACGTTTTTATCCACGAAATGTGCAATATGAGAAGGAACTTTACGATGTTCGTATCCAAATGCCTCATTGTACAGCTTATTGACATGCCGAAGAGAATCGCCAAAAGTGTCCAGCAGATGTCGCTGCGTGGGTCTGTATGTCAAATAAGCATCCTTCTTATTTGGATTCTGAAATAGTGCACAATATGCATAAAATACTATTAAAAAGTGTCATATGAATTACAATGCAACTTATGATATTTAAGAGTAAACTGTTATTGGGATTAGGATAAAATGAATGTGATACTTTGTCTTAATTGAATAATTAGAAATGGAAAAAATTATTTAGCAATTAAAATATTCAAAACAAAAGAAAACAAGACGTGATGGCAACTTGTTGACGTTAAATGGCACTGTATGCCATTCATAAGCACTGTATGCCAATTCCTTCATGAACGCCTTGCTAAGCCACTATGCACCCCAAGTTTCACCCTCCTCATTTCACAGAATGCTTATTTAAAATGGTGCAACGGAATTCACGGACTGAAGGAATTTAGATATCTAACCTTTCACTTCACTTCAGACCAATTCTAACCAACTTTTCCAATATACTAAAAATAGCACCACCAACCCCGGTGGACACCTTTCTAGAGCATACTGCGAGCCTCTTTCCCTCCTTACTGAATATCTATTTCAAACGGCGTGGATGCAGTGGACTTATGGAAATAAGGACAGGATGGATATCAACCACACATTCTATGCCAGTTCAGTTTAGTTTAGTTTAACTATATTAACGTTCCGTTTTTAAAGCAACACTAGGGCCATTTTAGGACGGGCTTCGTAATTTTGAACCGAGGTCAGATGACGAGGGCGACAACTAGGGATTGCAATACCGGTATATCGAATACCGGTATTTTGAGCCATTTGTACAATTTTGTAATACCGGTATTCACAAGTTTAAATACCGGTTTTTCGATATTTATTAGAAATCTTTTAAATTGTCTTCACTACATGTTTACGTGATAACACTTACATACATGTGGAAAAAAAATTGAACTAAAAATTATCTAATAGGGGAAATCCAAGTTCAGAGATGAATACCGGAAATGCGTTTATCGTTCCGGGTCTCATTAATTTTAATGAGATGGAATCGTCGAAATGTTGAAGAACAGTATGCGAATCATCCAAGAAGTGTCAAAACTATCCTATTACAGCTGCGAGCAATACTGCACACGCGCAGGATTCCTAGTCTGTGAAAACTAGGTTGTTGTTGTGAAGAAAGTGCGTAATATTTCGATATTTTTTAAATTGGTGAGTTTGTTATTCACATTGTATTTGCATATCATACTTTAGGGATCAAAATATTTTTCAGATTTATTATATACTAGCCACCTTTGGCGACCAGCCGGTTCGCCAGTATTACCGCTCGCTATAATTTTCAATTAAATATTTTAAGTAACTGGTCTCTTAATAGATTCTCAAACAAAACATTTTTAATCTTCAAATTTTGATAGTCATACCAAACTTATACTGTTGTTTAGATCGTTTCGTTCAATTTACTATATATATTTTGCTAATTTGTAGTCATTTCCGGTAAAACTTCAACTTTAATTTAAAGTGGAAATGATGAAATTGCAATTAATATAAAGATATTTTTAATAAAACCAAGTGTTTTATTTTATTTATCATCTTTATTGTTATTTATTTCTTATTATTATTATTGAATATGAGTACTGTAAACAGAATCGCTCGGCATTTATGTCTTATGTGAACTACAAAATATTTTTCATAATTTATGTAATATCTCAAAGAATAATTCAACAAAAATTTGTCATAATAATAATTCAGTTTTTAGTTTTGTTTTCAAAAGGATTGAAATGAAATCAATAATAATATTTTGTTCCGGCCTATAATATTTCAAAAATTATGAAGTCTAAATTTAATGCAGTAAGGTATCATATTCTGAGAAATATTCTGGACACACCAAATTTTAAATAAATGAATGAATGTTTCTATTTTCCACGATCAACTAAGACTTATTTATGAAGTTTTGAATGTTAAAAATTTAGAAAAAGTCAACATTTTCATAACCTTAGGTCAATTAATCTTGACAAACCTGCGCGCTGATTGGCGTATTTCCTTTAAGACGATCGATGGAAAATATAAAATTATCCTTTTTTTATTGAAAAGTGATATTCAAATTTTCATAAATCAGTCAGTTTAAGTGATTGATTTAGTTGATTGGAAATTAACTCTTTTTATTTAAAATATTAGTGTTTCAAGAACATTTTGTTAATCGTGATTTCCACAGCAGAAGCTTCATGTAAAATCAAAAATTCGTTATTTATTAGAGCATTTATTAAATCAAGTTACATAAAATATAATCATTTTCCATTTAGACCATTTTAGCAGATATGTGACTAACTAAAGGTTTACAAATTAGCTGTGTGGCCCTGATTTGAATGGATATCCTGTTCATATTAAACAAAACTTGCCTTAAAGTAAAACTGATTTATTGGATTAATAATATAGAGAGTGTAAAAGATCATAAAATAATTTTTCTTGAATTTATTTTTTAGAAAAAATAATATTTCTTATTTGTTTCATTTCCTACAGACACATGCCGAAAATTACATTTTTGCAGATTTCATTTCCAAAAAGATTTAATTTATTTTTAGTTGGAGCTTTAATCAATGTGATGGCAACACTTTGAAAAAAGCTAATTTTTTCCCATGTTGAAAACTATAGTTAAAATATTTATTAAAAAATTCATTAAAAATAGAAATTTAATTTTAAGGTTAAAACATTGGTATCATTTAAAAGATAAATTTTTGATCTTTAACTTCATGTAAAAATCTTTTTTGTGCGGTAATATTTTCGGAGTTTATAGCAGAAACACGCCAAAATTTCGCTTAATTTTTAAATAAATAAAATTCTAATTAAAAATTCGAAAAAATAATCCCAGGTACACATTTCCGGCCTCCAAGGTATACACGTGCCAAATTTAGTAGCTGTAGGTTGAATGGTATGGCCTGTAGAGCGCCAACACACACACACACATTGGGCTTTATTATATATATACTCATAAATAATAACCCATAATAATGAATAAGTATCACTTTAAAGAACATAAAAATCAGTTGATAATACTTCGGTTTGGTTTCATTATTTATATGATGAAAACAATATGGTGGCACAATGTAAAAAATGTTCAAGAGTTATTAAAATGAACGGAGGAAGTACAAGCGGACTCCATACACATTTAAAAACGAAACATGATACAAATTTGTTAAAGAGGAAAGAATCTAATTGTGATGAAGATACAAATTCAAACACAGTTTCTAAGACCAAGCCATCAGGGATTTTAGATTATTTTGAAAAAAGAAAAGATAATTTGGATGAAACTATAAGTAAAATGACAGTATTAGATGGTTTGCCATTTCGAGTGTTTTGCACTTCTACTGAATTAAGAGAATCACTATCCGCCAGAGGTTTTAAAAATCTACCAACATCGATAAACACTATAAGAACTGTTATAAACTACAGTAATGGTGTTTGCAATTCTTTGAAACACGAGCTATTATAATTAAAAGTAAATGGTGAAAAATTTAGTCTTACATTTGATGAATGGACAAGTGTAAGAAATAGACGCTATTTAAATATAAATATTCATTCAGAAAAAAAAATTGGAATATAGGACTTTCACATGTTTCGGGAAGTATGCCAGCCAAAAAATGTGTGGAAGTGCTCAAATCTAAATTAGTGAAACATTGATTATCCCTGAATGAAGATATTGTATATATAACGACTGATGGAGCAAAAATTATGAAAAAAGTTGGAAAGTTGATTGGTGCAAATCAGCAATTGTGCTATGCTCATGGAATTCAATTAGGAGTAATGGATGTATTATACCAAAAAAATAAAGAACAGAAAAATCCAAATACTGTGGATATAGAAACTTCGGATTCCGACTTTGAAGAGAGTGAGAGTGATATTGACAATGAAGATAATGACAATGTAACTGTTGAAGACAATATTGCTAATGAGGATGAAATATTAACCCATCAAGAATTGCTTCCTATAATTTATAAAGTTCGAAAAATCGTTAAGATATTTAAACGTTCCCCTATGAAAAATGACATATTACAAAAATATATATTAACTGAAAATAAAAAAGAATATATGTTAATATTAGATTCTAAAACACGTTGGAACAGTTTACTCCTAATGATGGAGCGATTTTTGAAACTGAGAAATCCAATCCAAAAAGCAATAATCGACTTAAACTTGCAAATTTATTTTTCAGATAGTGAATTCGACATAATATCCGGAACTGTATCAGCTCTACTTCCAATAAAACTGGCTGTTGAGGCATTATGTCGGAAAGATTCTATTAACAGCTAATGCAACAATAAATTTCATGTTGCAGTCACTGAAAGAACAGCACACATCACTAGCTGAAGAATTATATATTACATTGAAAAATCGCACAGAAGAAAGGTATACCGAAATAGAAAATGTCTTACTGTATTTATTAATTATAATGATTTTAAATATGAAAAAGAAAAAAAAGAGATTAAACAATTTAAATCTGATCAAGTTTATAGCAAATTTTCTTAAAAATCTTTACCTACAAACCTATTCACATTCAGAAGAATTCGGTAGTTATCGAAGATTATGATGACACTAATGTAGACAATGAAAAGAAATTGTCTCTCAAACAAAAATTAGAATCAGCGATAAATAAAAAAATTTCAACAAACCAAAATACAATACAGAAATCAGCTATATCCAAAACCATCCGATGAGAAATCGATTTATTTGAAGATGAGGGATTTGGAAAAAGTATATCACGCATTGCTAACAGTACCACCAACTAGCGTAGATGCCGAAAGAGCGTTTTCGACAGCTGGTAATTTTTGCACAAAATTGCGTTCCAGGCTTAAGGGCAGGGAGACCTTTTACACCCCGTATTTTTTACTGTTCAATTTCATCCCCATCAAAGGAACTCCATTTATGAGAAGCTTCAGGTATAGTGGGTTTTTTCTCATCTCCTGGTGAGCAGAGTAATGGCGTGGGCTGAGTACCCTCCATCCCGCAGATGACGGGACATACTTCCTATGAGCAGAGTTGTACCCCGGCCGTTGACACCCATTTCGACTCGACTTTAATTTCCGTCATATTGTTGTCACTGAGTTCAAATAATTCAATTAAATCTGGATAATGGAGAAGATTGATGCCACTGGTTACTACTGATTTTAAAACTCCTCAAAATAACTTTATACAAAAGTTTAATTAAAAAAAAAATAGTGTCGCGTAGATGAAAAAGTAGAGAAACCGTATGCTAACTAAAATTAAAGGTAAAACTCGCTAATCTCAATTGGAGACTTTATGCAAGGAATTAAACCTTACATCTGTTTTTATCCACAAGACGAAATTACTCGAATCTCCCAGATTTAGAAAGATACAGAAATTATAAGAACATTCTAGAACAAACGAGAAATAACAGAAAGTAAATCAATAACAAAACAATTTTAAGCAACTTGCCTGCAGTCAGATATGAACAGTCTCTTTCAGTTCATAGCATTGTTGTTGTTTCTAATGTCATAGACACGCCCACTGACTTTAGAAGTCAGTGATTTTAAACCAAGGGTGCATCTCTTGTTTTTCAGTAGCGCCATCTAGGGCCTTTCTCGCGTTCCTCAAAAATTGTGACTCAATTTTGATTTAAGAATGTTTCTGCAAACTATAAATTTATATTTGTACAAGAACACTAATACTAAATTGCAATACTTCTTGACAGAAACTTCTTTTTCTCATTTAATAGTGTTGTTTGTGAAATTAAAAGAAATATCTAAATAAAAATATTATACCTACAATTTTGTGACTGTAATCAAAGTCTGAACATATCTCACTTTTAATAATAATAATAAAAAAATTATTAAGCTAATTTTTACCTTATTTGCATTTTTCAGCTTCTGAAAATAATCATGAAGTACACCTGGTGTTCTTGTATCAGGTCCCTTTGGACGACTCTGGGAATACTCAATAGAAACTATGTCAAGATTTTTCCAAATGGCTGGATTCACAAATTTATTCATATTTTTCCAAACCTCTTTCGCTTCTGCTGCTGATGGGATAATGGATCGATTATCAGATTTAACAATAGCATTTGCCTTTTCTAACAATTGACTTTTCTTTAATGAAAATGGATCAGAAGTGCTTAACGATGTAAGCTCTTGCCTATGTTTTTCATTAATTTCTGAAGAATGGAGGTCGCTTTCAGTTACTAGCATGCCTGTCGTTCCATTTGAAGTTAAGATAAATTCTGCAATCATCTCGGATTTTTTTCTTAAGTATCCTTGGAGAGTCAAAATGCCTAAAAGAGAAAGGAAAATGAATTTAAAATTGAATAATCTGATTATACATTGTTTCCAAAATATAAATCTGTTTTTTATTAACATGATTTTCAAATAAATAATTTGAATCAAAGTATTTCAAATTAATGGCTTTCTCTCGGTTTTCTAATATACTGTCACAAAATGGAGTGTTTCATACTTTATACTAGGGAAGAAAACTTGAGAATGGATATTAGATATCTTCCTTTTTCCAAAACTTGAAATAAATCAACATAAAGTGTGACAAATACGATACGATAGCGTCTGTGCTGTTACCTATTTTAACTTTCATTTTCACTTACAAGAAGCCAGCACATAATCTCAGCTCTCTTTTCTAAACAGTGTAGCTTTTTTTTAAGTAAACACAAATGCTCAAATACCAATTGTACATAATGCCTTAGATGTGCTATTTTATATTATTTATGTCAATAAATGCATTTTTTAAAAAAATTATATCTAATTTTTTATACAACCCATGGTATTAGTTATGACAATAAAATATTCTTGACACATTAACATTTAAACAGACACAAACAAACAAAAATTTTATGCAATTAAAACTGACTGAATTATGATGCTTTACACATCCATTTCATTATTAATAATTTCTAGCAATTAAACAGATTTTATTATTTCAGTAGTTGCTTACAAAAAAAATATCATTCAACTGCAGGTCTTCGTTCCCTTGAGAGTAGCCATTGATTAGTCTAAAATATTGCAATTAACAATTCATAACATGGTCAGCTTTGATGGCATTCCCACATATCATTTTTCAATTAAAATGCTAATATGTGTCCAGAATTTTTTATTAAATATGACTAATAGGGTCAAGTACCACATAAGAATTTATATAACTTTTTTATAATTAATTTTATTGATTGAAAGAAAATATAATTCTTTAAATTGTGAACCATATTCTTCCAATTTGGGCCTTATACTTATAACTCTATCAATTTAGAGATTGGCTATTAGACACAATTAAAATGGAGATGCTGGTTGTATAGAGGTATAGAAAATGAAAACTTTTATATTACTGTATAGAAAATAAAAATAAATATTTGGATTGTTATTGAAGTAAAAAATAAAATAATTAAATAAATCCATTTGATTTGCAACCAACTATCCACACTAAAACCATTTCTATTTTTATAACTCAGCACAGAACGCATGATGCTTAATAAATTACATTAAAAATTTGTAACGATAAATCATTTTCTAAATACATGTGACACAAACAGAATTATAATTAACTTGATTCTACTTTGAGTTTTATCAAAACAGATAAAGGTTAAAATGGAACAAAACAAAAAGAGATAAAATATCAAATAAAAAAAAAGCACTATTACTGTATTTGATAAATACCAATCATGTAAATGGATAACAAACTTGTGGTGTAATTTTCTTTCTTATCTTACTACTTTAGAATAACCTTAATGCTTTAATAAAGATTAACCAGATAACATGTCCTCTCAAAATACTTTAATGGTAATTAATTGCCACAAAAATCACAATTCCATCAATAGAATTTAAGGAAACTTGCATCAAATCTTGTAGAAGACTGGGTAAAGCGAGCTCCACTCAACAAAATCTCAAACCAAGTAATAAATAAAATAATAAATTTCATTCTCCAAAATCGAATAGTTTTTTAAAAATAAATTTATCCTTTTCTCATTTTAAAAGAGGATGACAGCCTTTTCAATAACTTCAACAATTCTAATGCTTAGTTGCCTTTTCAATAACTTCAACAATTCTAATGCTTAGTTCAATTCAAAAGGGAGGCAGTGCAAAGAATTTAGCCTCAGAAAACCTGTGCTATTTTCATACTGTGTTCTATTCAGATCATAGAACCACAACTATAAACCGAACAACTGCAAGTTTTGCACTTTTCTTTGACCTACTCAGTGTTTGAAAATAATATTTCATATTGTAAATTTTTTTTCTCACGAATGCGATTTCTTTTTTGTTTTTACAAAAATTTCAACTCTAAAAAAAGGGAAGTGCATTTTCCACCTATCAGAATGGTAAACAATTTTTTAAAATACAAATGAATTCTGATAAAGTTATACTTTAATCAAATATTC
Organism: Argiope aurantia; assembly: GCA_026543865.1. Classification (NCBI taxonomy): domain Eukaryota; kingdom Metazoa; phylum Arthropoda; class Arachnida; order Araneae; family Araneidae; genus Argiope; species Argiope aurantia. The sequence goes on along the minus strand of JAPMOR010046068.1, from coordinate 53,789 downwards.
CTTTTGTGAAAGTGTACAGCAGTAAAAAGCAGCTTTTTATTCAATAAAATATTTTTTTTATCCATTATTTTCACTTTTCATTCATTTGAGATTTTTTTGACAATTTGGAAAAATTTCAATTTTTAAAGATGCCTATGAAATTATTTTTGTAGTTGTTAATTACAGATATGTTCAAGAATTTGAACAACTGAAGAAATAAAGTATATCTGTTTAAGAATTTCATACCTGCCTACCTTCACCAAGAAAATGTTATACATGTATATAAATATATAATATTGGGTTGTTCGGAAAGTAATTTCGTTTTTTCCCAACAGAGGATTTAATTGTATTTTTTTTTGCACCCAACTTCACATTTAAGCCATATAATTTTTATATGTTTTGAGAGCTCATATAGCAAGGTTTGTGTGTGACAAATTCCAATTAATTCTACGCAGTAGTTTTTGGTTTGTACCCTTTTAAATATGGAGAGCGATAAGCAGCAATTTCGACATATCTCACTGTTTTACTACAGAAAGGGTAAAAATGCTGTTCAAGCCAGAAAGAAATGGACCGATGTATATGGAGAAGGTGTTTTGACAGTACGCCAATGCCAGAACTGGTTCGCTAAATTTTTTAGACGGTAAAACCTTCACCTCAAATGAGGAGGTCAAAAACCACCTCGATCAGTTTTTTGGCAGCATAGACCAACATTTTTATGAGCGTGGAATTATGCTACTACCAGAAAGATGGCAAAAGGTGTTGGACCAGAACGGCCAATATATAATTTAATAAAGTATTTGTTTATTATACAAAAACTGTCTTTCATTTCAAAAAAAAAAACACCGAAATTATTTTTTGAACAACCCAATAATATCTAAATTTAATTTAAATCTTAATTTTTATCTTAAATTAGCCTAGTTCATTCTAAAATGTTCTTTACTTTCTGATCCAAATCTCACTTTTTTATTTAATTATTTCTAATAAGTGTTCTAGAAAACTGAGGACTACTGTAATTTCTCATGCTCCGAGCAAAGGGATAAAAGTCCTTTATACCTACACATCCCTTTCAAAGATACCTATGATTTCTTTTCTGAGTCAACATGTTTCAAAGTCATAGAATCCCTACCAGAATCTCATAGTAAAATCACTGTAGGGAAATTTTTCTGTCCATTGGCTTTTATGCCATGATGTAAACAGTTATGATATAAACAGTACAAAATATGCCTTCCATGATGAAATGAATTTAATTTTATAAAAAAGTTTTTTTTTTTTAATTTTCAGCCTTGCATCAGCAAAATTATATTTACAATATTATATATGTATGTGTGTCAGAGAGAGAGAGAGAGAGAGAGAGAGAGAGAGAGAGAGAGAGAGAGA
>JAPMOR010046068.1:0-52423 GCA_026543865.1 Argiope aurantia | reverse complement strand
AGAGAGAGAGAGAGAGAGAGAGAGAGAGAGAGAGAGAGAGAGAGAGAAAATAATTTTAATTATTTTTCATTCACTTTAATCTAATTATTTTTTTCCCAATTAGGTTTCAATTTTATTATTACTTTTTAAATTTTTCTTCTTATTTTTAAAAAAAATTTAATGCTTAAAATAATTTTAATTATTTCTTTCTTATTTTAAAAATGTTTCATTTTCAATGCAAATATTATGTTTAATAAGATTTTCATATTTTTCTGTGCTATTAAAGCTTTTTTACAGTCATTTTATAATCCTGAATTCTTGGAGTTATGCTTGATTTCCAAGTCACCACTAGTATCAACAAAGTCATTCAAACCTTGCTTTTTCATTTGAAATCCCTGGACATAATAACAAACAAACTTATAATTTTATTTTCATTTTTAATAAAAGTTATGTTTTCACACTCCTTCAATCATTTAGTAGTTGTAATAGTTACAAGCACACATGCTTTCAGATGAAGTTGTGTATCAATAAATTGCAGTTAAGTATTTAGAAACCTACCATCATCATATTTTCCATTGAATAAGCAAAGAAAACAAAAATTTGATTTTGTAAATGATCTTGGCTTTGTATTTCGACCTTATCACAGTTTGTATTTAATAAGCAAAAGAATTTACCCTGTCTTATTAATGCTCTAAGTTCTGTACTTCTACCCATATCATATTTTGTATCTAATAAGCAAAAGGAATTTACCCTGATCTAATAAATGTTCCAAGTTTTGTATTTCAGCAGTGAGGTTTTCAGGCAGATGAGATGCAGTGATGTTTATATTTTGAAACTCAAACGATTTGTCCTTTGATACTGTTGGCTCAATTTTAGGAAATCTAGAGAACAATAAAGCAATATAAAATTGCTATGATAGAGATCAGCATCAGATAAAACAGACTTTAAACGTTTAGTTAGAGTTAAAAATAGTGATACAGTTTTTTTTTTAGTTTAAAGATGCTAAGAATTATACACAATTAAGAAATATTTTTAATTTAGCTTCACATACAAATTGTTTTTTTATTAGTTTAGAAATATCATTAAAATAAAACATTGCAAAAAACTAAATATTTAAAAACAGAACAAAAAGGAAAACAGAATTTCAATGCATTAATTTTTTTTCAATAAGAAGATGGCATAATAAATAGTGAAATTAAACAAAGATTGGTAAAATAGCTAGATTAAGCAACAATCAACTATACATTTAAAATATTTTACAAGTAAGAATATCTTATAGTCAATAAGACTCCACATATATCTTTCATCGCGATAAAAATTTTACATAACTTTTCCTAAATACAATTTTTTTTAAAAATTAATAACATTGAATATTGTTATTTGTTATGAATAAAATATACTAAACAATTAATTTGATTTTGAACTATCATTTACTGAAATGAATTTTTCATTCTACCAACAAAGCAAAGAAAAAAAAAAGGATTAAATTAACAACCTTTCTTTTGAATTAAATGATTCAAAACTGTATGGCTCTTCAGTCTGAACATATGCTGTCACATTCTGGAATGCAGGAAGCTTGGCTAGGGAAGGATTAGTTAGAACATGGAGAGAGATTTTCTTCTGCAAAGTAAAAGCAAGAATATATATACACTTTACATTATTAAAAACTATCTTCTTGTCTCTATCTCTACTAATAATAAAAATGAATTTGTTTGTGCATATGTGTACATGCTCCATAGACATCATGGAACATGCACACCATTTGACCTACAATTATCAAATTTAAGTGCAACACATCTGAGAGAATTTTTTAAAAGATTAAGTAATTAAAAATTTAACTGAATTTTACCATTTTTCTGCGACTAGTTCACAGAATGTTATACCATTCCAAAATTAAAAAAAAAAACCCTGTCTTTTTAATAGTATTTAATATCCTGAATTTTAGCAGGAATTTAAAATTTATTTTTGCCAAATTTTCAGTAATAGATTATATTGTTGCCTTGAAATTCAAACCATATTATTTTCCATCACATATTTAATGATTTTCTTTCGTTGCTATTGATTTAATTATAATAAAAAGATTTTGTTACTATAAAAAAAGTTAAGTAACAATTTCGCTACATATCGAAGATAAAATCAACCGAACATTCATACTTTTTTGTTAGCTCTAAGATGACATAGGACTGGTCTCCATTAATAAGGTTCATGTGCACAATGAACAAAGCACAGGTAAAATAAAATAATGCATAATTAAAATAATGCATGGTGATTTGGTAAAATCATAGATTTGAAAATGATTTTGCCTGGAATTAAATATAATCAGTATCAACAGGAAACCACTTGGTTCCCAAAAGCAACTGAATTTAAATAAAAGCCATATTTACACTGTTAAATATTTTAAATTAATACAATATAAATTAATTGCACTTACTTCAAATGGTTCCTCCTGATGCCTTCCCTTTAATATAACAGTTAAATTTGTAGCATTGTGATTTGGATAGAGAACAATTCCAATGACAGAATATTTTATAGAAATGGCTATTGTACGAATAACTGGATTTTCTTCATAGTAACCCTCTGTCAAAGTATAATTTGAATTCAAGAATTCAGTTAAATTAAAGAATCCGACATGTTCTCCTGTGGGAAAAGTAAATAAATTTTATGTTATAAAATGCACATATAATTTGATAGCACTGAATCTGAAAACCAGTTCAAAGCCAGATTTAAATTATATAAATAGATCACATTGTAGTATCAACATACTCAAATTAAACTTCTATTTAATATATTTTGGAAACATTTTATTTCAGAGGAAAATTTTAAATATACGTAAAATCCCTACTTTCAGATTTATGATGATTTACATAATAATTGAATATTTTCATTTTGCAACAGTCTTATTTTCAGAGTTTTGTTTTAGCTTTATAATAATATCTAGCTTCCACAATGAACAAATACTAAGTTCTTTATTAAAAGTCTTTTTAATAAAAAAGTCTTTAACAGTTTTTAGTTATTTACAAAACAAAAATTATGAAAAAAAAAATTGCAAACATAAAATAATCAGTACACAGTAGACTTAACTATCATATAATAATAATTATTATTTATGAAGCGATTGAAATACAAAGCATAAAATAAACAAAATTGTTTTGAAGATATTTAAAGAATTAATACTACTTGTAAATTTTTGAAATTTTCAGCAAGTTTGAATTGTTTCCTTGAACTTCCAAAAGTAAAGAACATTTTCTATTTTTCATCAATGTGCATAATGATAACAATGCATTGTATTATCAATAACTGTACACTATACACAATAAAAGTCTAAAAAAAGCAACATTACAACTGAGTTTTTTTTTCCTTCCAATCTTCAACAATAGTTATTAACAGTTAAAGCACTTTTTCCCCTTCTCAAATGCATAAATAAAAGACATTACAAGCACGTTTGGAAAAGGAAGATTTGAAAAAAGTATTTGGTAGAAATTAGAGCTACCTCACAAACTCTTTTAATATACTGGTTTCACTAATCTCACAAGCTCTCTTAATATACTGGTTGCATAAAGACCATTGAGAGCAAGCAAATAAATACAACTTTCTTGTAATTAATATATATATATTTGAATTTTACTGAATAAAAAATATATACTCACCATCTGGCAAATGATAATTGGACTGCTTTGCCGAAAGAGAAATTTGAGGAATTTTGTTAAAATTATCAAGTCCGCAGTCTCCTGCATCAAAACCGCATTCTCTAACATTGCAAGCCTACAAATAAATAAAAAAAGACCTTTCGATCACTTTTTTGGTTTTAAAACCTACTTAATTTTCGAAAATACATTTAATAAACTATATATCATTTTTTTATTCAAAAGATATATTAACATATTTTTTCCCTTTAAAAAGAAAAAAATATTTCATTCCTTGTAGAAATTTTAAAATTAAACAGTAGTTTTAAAAATAAAGTTATCAGTTCAGATAATTTCACAATAATCAAACTTTTGAGTATCTTAAATTTTTTTCAATAAATATTAATATTTCAAGAGATAATTACATATCATAAAAAGTTTCTGTTTTCATTAAAGGTTCAAAGATATAATAGAATAAATGTATCCATTTTTAAAATTTTCAGAAAGATGCTTTTACTTTTTATTCCAAACTTGTGGATAAAGTAAATTGAAAAGCTCAAAATATTTTTTGAGTGCCAAATTTATAGTATAATGTTCATAATTTTATGATGCATAATGAATCTTATGATGCATAAAGACACTTAATGCGGTTTTGCATATTTTTTATAGCATATAGATTTAATATTTTTTTTTATTGAAGAATGGAATTCACTTTAATATGCTAATCTTAATTTTTAATATCTAAACGCAACAAGGTTCTACTCTATCAACAAATATATATTATGACACTCTAAATGCGATATATAAGGTTGCAATTTTTTATGAGAGAAAACAAAATTTTAGAATCAGATATTTCGATAGTAAAAGCACAGTGTAATAAGTAAAAAATGAGCAAACTGAAATTAATGAACAAATTTCCACTAAATAAGTTAAACTATTAATGTATATGGATACGAATTATACTAAACTAGCATTACTGTCATCAGAATATAAAAACATTCAATATTAAATGAAAAAATTTCAATAGGCATTATAAGCATTAGAAGGCATTAGGGAAATTTCAAAGGGCATTATAAGAATATTTAACTTTACTTTCTCTGATACGAAGTATGGAGGAAGTACTGTAACTGTTATAAAAATTCAAATTTGAGTGTTTATTGAATTTTTATATTTTTAACCTCATCAATCCACCAAAATTTTCAAAAAAAAAAAAAAAATTACATCTATATGTGAATACATTATTAACTCAAAAAACTAATCTTTATGCCAAATTAGTTGATTCCAATAAAATTTTAAAAGAAATTCATTCAGAGGAAGTCTGTTTATAAAAATGTAATAAAAGTGAACACAAACATAGAGTTTGAGAGATAAAATTCAGATTTAGCATCTAAAATGTAGATTCTTACCATACTTTTAATCAAATCGGTCAAATTATTGACCACCAATTAGTCTATGTATTCTCATACTTGCTTAAATGCAATAACTCAGAAACGCAATGGTTTAAATGAAATTTGGTATGCGATCTTGTTACTAAAATTGTAGTTGAGTACCAAATTTTGGTTCCATTTTGTTTGAAAAAAAGCCATCCACATTGCATATTCGACACAATATTACGAAATACAAAACATTTACAAGAGGAATTCAGAGATATAAAAAAAATTAGCATTTGCTTATCATTCACGACTTTGCCCAAGGTCCAAAATTTTATGCAGGGAGGGGGTGGTGATGGATTACACCTTTATTAAGGAAAATGCGAGAAAGTTTTAGGGTAAAAACACTTCAACTGGTTTATAACATTATAAAAGCATATTTCAAATATCAATAAATAAAGATATTATTATATAAAGGTATATTTAAAATTTATAGCATTTGTAAATTAAAAATGTTCATTAAATGAAACTTAACAACTAAATAACAACTTAAATTTTCATATGTTATTACCTTGTCGCAATATCGATCAGCTAACCAAGCATCAGCACATTCTTTGTTGCAATAATCTGTTAAATGATAAAATGAAAAAATTATCATATTTACATTTTATATCTATATCTATCTTATAATAAAGGTGCGTGTGTATATTGCCGCCCTAAAGGCACCCATTTGACTTAAAGCTACCAAACTTGGCAAAAGTATACCTTGAAAGTTGGAAATGTGTCAGAACGATTTTTTTGAATTTTTAATTAAAAAATTAAGGGAAATTTCAGCATTTTGTCACGATAACCTCCAAAAATATTATAGCACAAAAATGATTTTAATATCAAGTACAAATTCAAAAAATTATTCTTTTAAGGATACCAATATTTTTACCTATTTTTAACAATTTATTTTGCACAAAATAAAAATAAAATTTAACCTGCAGGTATGCATGGGAAAAAATTAGCTTTTATTATTGTGTTGCCCTTAGATTGGCAAAAGCTCAAATTATAAAATAAGTTAACTATTACAGTAAATTAAATCTAATAAAATGCAATTTTCAGCAAGTGTCTGTACAAAATGAATTAAATATGAAATATATTTTCTAAAAAAATAATAAATACATGCAAGAAATGCTTTCTATAATCTTTTAATATATATCTATATTATTAATTCAATAAATCAATTTTATTTAAAGCAATCATGATTTAATATATACAAAATATCCATTCTAATCAGGCCCAGCATATTGTAAATCTTTAGTAACAGACATACATTTGCTAACAAAATGGTTTAAATAAAGTAAATAACAATATTTTATATAGTTTGAATCAATAAATGTTCTGATGAATTACAAATTAAAATTTTGTTTTACAACTCTTCTGTTCTGTGAGTCATATTTAATAAAATATTCTTGAGATACTAATATTTTAAATTTAAAAAAGTTCAATTCTTTTGCAATTAAAACTGATTAAATTTAAATTAAAATGTTTCTATTCTATAAAAACACACAAATTTAGACGTCTCCATTGACTGCCTTGAAGAAAATACGTAAATCAGCACTTGGACCTTCCCCAAGATTGATTGCCTAAAATAATAAAACTGTTGATTGTCCTAAAATAATGATATTCAAATCTTTATAATTCGGCCATTCTTGATTGCAGAAGATTTGAAGAATTAGATAATTTTATTGAATATGATTTATTATTATTTGATCTTTATAATTCAGAACATTTATTGATTGAAATAAAATAAAATATTATTTACCACATTTAAAACTTTTTGAAGGTAAAGCTGCATTTTATGATGAATCAGAGAAATTTTTAATAAATAATTCTTTAAAATGTTACATAAATTATATAAAAAAATATTTGGTGGTATAAATGAGATTAGATTGAGTATGGTGCTAAAGAATTTGATTTTCTGTAGTCCTATTTAAAAAAAATATATTTGATTTCAGCAAAGACGTTTTCGTGTTAATCAAAATTTTATCTCTTCCATTTCAAATTCAAATTTAAATCTTCGGCAGCTCACAGCTAATTAGAGAGATATATAGTGCTATGAACAAAATATCATAAAGCTTCGACAATAATATGAGGTATGTGACTATCGAAATTTGAAGCTTAAAAATATTTTGCTCAAGAAGCTATTAAGAGACTATGATACATGAACATTTAATTAAAAATTTTAAAGAATATTACTGCTGGCACACCAGCTGGTTGCTGAAGGCGGTTGGTTAAAAATAAATACGAGATATGATTACAACTTCAATTTCAATAAATGAGGATAAAGCCATGGGTACAATGAAATACAATGAAATAATGTGATAAAGGTAATAATAATACCTTTATCACATTAACCTTCATCAAAAACAATTTTTAATATTTTCTGTTATGTAGTTATTACTAATTATTTATGACAAAATATATTACATTTATATTTTTTTATAAAGTAAAAGTTAAATTTATGAATATAATTAAACATTATAAGTTTAAAATGTCCCCACTCCTTTCTTATAGATGTTCAACTTAGGATACATTGATTTGTAACTGCAAAATGCTTTTATAATTGTACATATATATTTAATTCTTATTTATGATACCTAAAATTTTGAGAACCCTCTGCAATATAGAGTAAAAGGAAGGAGGAAATCATTGCTGGTTTTAGAGGTATCAGATCTAAAAACCAACCATCACCATGGTTGAATGCATTAGTTCCTCAAAACATTTTTAATTAATTAAAGGTCATTGAAAGAATGTACATTAATGTTTCTTGCATGCACGTGCACGAATACACAACTAAAACTGTGCAGATGCTCTAAAATATAACTTCTAAACCAATGGAAGTTGGTAGATAATTCTATTTTAAAAATACACTAAATGATACAAATAAATATATTTTATGCTACTTGAGTTCATAAATATGTTACAGAAATATTATACAATCTACAATTTTACCCAAACCTCCAATTCTATCAGATAAGTTTAACCTTAAGTACTAGTATTTTAAACACAAAAAGGTTACACTCTTCTGTGATTAAAGTTGATCAAATTATGAAGCTTTGAACATCATTATTTCTGGTTGACAACGAAGATCTGCCAATCAATGCCAGGGGATTCCTCAAGGAAAATATTTATTATTTTACAAAAAAAAAAAAAAAAAAAGTAACTTAATCAGTTTGCGTTGAAGAAGAGCAAAATTCCTTTTGTTCAAAATGTTAGTTAAAAATATTTTACTAAATATGATTATGGAACCATGAGGCTGTATAAAAATTAACATCATACTTTCTTTTAACATATATTTATTGATCCAAACAGCAAAATTATTACCTATTACATCATTTAAAACATTATTGAAACTGAAATGATGTTTAGAAATTAGTTACTGAAGCATGACAAGAATAGGCACTTTAGCATAGACACCACAGAATTTAAAAACTTCATAATTAAACAAAAATAATTAATTCATAAAATCATTTTCTGAGAGGATGAACAAAGAACATGTGTACTATGAGTGAAAAACTCACTTTTGGAAGCACGTATGTGAAAGTATGCAGTGACCCCTCCTTCCTGCTGAAGACCAATTGCCTGATGGGGTAAAATAGGATTGTCTGCTGAACAATCCCCTCCATCCCACTGGCACTGAGAATTGTTGCAAGGTTTATCACAGTAGCCATCTCGAACCCATTGAGTCGGACAGCCTTCAGCACAGTTAGGAACAGGCCATGATAAATATACCTTTAAAAGTAAAATCAGTGATATTTTAAATCAAAATACTCAGAATAAACCTTAAAATTTCAGAATAATAATGTTTCATATGTGGAAATTTCTGATTGATGTATTATTATTTAAAAATTTGACATAAAAAAGTCTACCAGTTCATATTTTTAAAAAACAGAAATGCGAAGAACAACAAACACTTATTGATAATAACATATAGTATTACCCTAGCCATAATCTCACTTAAAAATATCACTTTCCAGTTGCTAGAATTATTTATCATCTAGCTTCAAAAACACAAGTACAGAAAAACTCAAAATTAAAGAATTCCAGAAGAAGAATTAAAGAAAATAATTAAAGATTTTCTCTTTTCTAAATTCCTAGCCAATTAGCAATCCTAAGGAATGAAAAAGCCGATGTTCTTGTAAAGACAGTCTCAGAATTCTCAGCATTCATGAACTGGATCTCTCCAGAAGATATTAAAAATGAATGATCAAATATTAAAAATGAATTTAACATAAATTAATTAAGATAAACATAATAGGAACGAATATCAAGCTTTGATTGGAAACTTCCCAGATATCATTACCACTATAAATGGATACAAAACAAAAATAATAAGCATAAAGCATAAAATGGACGCAAAGCATACTGATACATTAAAACTGCTAATTCGCACTATTTCAGTAAGTTCAGTGTATAATTTCATCAAATATTAATTCACATTACCACACAATTGAAAAAAAAAACATTTCAATATTTTGAATGCTATTGTTAAAAAAAGTGCAGAATTTCTTTTTCTTTCTTCCTTTCATTTTTTTTAAATGTTGCATTAAATATAGACTAATTATCAAATTAAAATTATATCTTTTATATTAAAATATTCAGTAAAAAGATTATTGTTGTATTTATTCTGACATATTTAATCCCATTTGTTTGATTATTGTAAGAAAAATGCTTTCACAATGTTCAAGGAAAGGATATTGCAACATAGAAAAGAGAATTTGTATAAAATCAAATCAATCAATCAATCAAAATCAAAATCAAATCAATCAATCAACTTCTAAAATTTAATCTTCTAAGATTTTTACAAATACCATAATCTAGAGAGGGGAGGGAAAAAAAGACTATGTTTCTAACCACAGATTTATCGTAAGTGTTTCTAACAACAAATTTACCATAAGTGCACTACAATTAATTTTTTACATCAAATATGTAATTTAATTTAAACTAAAAAAAAGACAAAATGCCTAATTATAATTTGCAAAAACTGCACAGCATTTAAGCTTGCATATTTGCTAAAAAAACTACCATCATCAATTTGCTAAATACTTTTGTAGTGATTTATTCTTTAAAGAGTTGAACCTCTAAAGATAAACAGATATGTTGTTTAAAATTCCTGCTATTTTTTCTGTATTGTTAAAATACACTGACAGTTTATAGTTTCTAAGGCCAGCAAAATTTAGCATTTGCATAGAATAAACAAAAATATAAGGATGCTGTGGCATGATTCACTATATCTATAATTAATGGCTTGTTTAGTTTTAAAGGCATGCATTAATTTTTTTAAAAATACTCATTAATTGAAATTAATTTACCTTTTGCCCTTTCGTGTGAGTATAAAAATCTTCAGGCCAAACATCTTTTCCAAACATGACATCATCATTTAAATAAATGAATTTCTTTGATAAGTTAGGAATTCGGTGGAGATGACATTCAATGGCAGGAGAGCTAAATGTTGGTAAATGACTCTTATTTGGGAAAATTTCCTAAAACAGAATGAGATAATAATTGAAGGTAAAAAACAAACATCTACATACTTTGACTAAATTGTAACTGGAATTTTTGATACCTGAAATAACTAAAAGGTTATTCTTTTTACTCATTCCACTTTAATGTATATATTTTTTAAATTTCCAAATAGGTGCAAACTATACAGTTCAAGAAAATTTCAACATCCATTCCTTATTAGATACAGTATTGTATATTTTATTTTCTTATATATTTCTTTTACCCTAAAATCAGTTCTTCCTGTAATTTAAATTTCTGTATTTCTAAATGTAATTACTTTCTGCAATTTAAATGTTGTTATCAATAGAATATTAAAAATTACTATGGAGGAAAACACATACACACACGAGCATACAGACACACATTATAGGCTTGTTGAGGATGCTTCTTAGATGCAACTTCATGTCAATGATTCTGTCAAAATGCCAAACATTAAAGTCAGGTTATTTTTAATTATCTTAAATTCTGTTCTCTGTATATTTTCTATGTATTCAGTAAATCGTATTTCTAATGAAGATTAGTTCCATAACATCATAATGCTACTAAAGATGTAAATGTGCTATCTTTTTAACTTTAGCGATAATGTCACATCACTTTTTTATTCATCTTGTTAACTACACAGAAATAGAATAAAATCCTTCCTTCTCAGATTTCACTCATAGAAGAAAATCACACAATTAAATATTTGATGGTATCATGAAACCAGTTCATCAAATACATTGCAGTACATTAAGAAAAAATGATTTTCAAAAAAATTGCTAACATTTTGCAAAAGTTTGCATGATTATCAAATTTTTATAATTGAAATTACAATCGTAAAATGTTTAAAAATAAATTTTTGTGCAAAGATATTTTAAGACATTACTGAGAAAAAAATTGCAAATTCTGCTTAATTTTTAATGAATTAAAATTCTACTTAAAATTTACATATATATATATATATATATATATATATATATATATATATATATATATTGCTAAGAGGTGTATATTTTTACCCTCAAAGTATAATATGTGCCAAAGTATAATATGTAGCAGTAGTTTCAAAACAGCATGGTAGGTATTTTCATTGGATTAGTTTTGAACTTACAATACTTTCATTCATTCATAATTCATTTTGAATCAATAAGTATAGGATTTTATTCTTAATTTGTATGGTTTGTTATACATAAATATAAATTATTATATGGCATATCATTATTTATGTAAAATTTTTTATTGAAATTAACCAATAAGAAATTGGATAATTATTCATGTATTTTTGGTATATATATAAGTTAAGCTGAAACAGTTATTAACTCATGAATGGGTATAAGAAAGATTATCACTGGATTTTTAAAAGTAATAATAGTGCATCCTCAGCCCATTTTCATGTTCCATATTCTTGACTTTTTATTAGTAAATGATACAAATATTTCAAATAATATAAACATTTATTAAAAATATTAGGAAAGTACTTTTAAAAAATTAACATGCTTTTGTTTTTCACTTCCTTTTTCTCTAATCATTCTTTTCCAAATATAATTCTAAATAAATATTTCAAACAAAGCAAAACTTTTCAAATAAATTTAATAATTTTTATTTTGTTTTAAAGGTAAAAGTTTGAAGAAAACAGTATTAAGATATCTTTCATTTAACAAAAAGGAAGAAAAAAAATGTTTATATTGCATTTTTACAGTGAAAATTTGTCTATAATTGATTGAAATAAGATGGTTTTAATATAATTGGAAATTTCAGAATTAATTGCATATCAAATTCTTAACTGGTCTATTCAATTATTAAAAAAATTTGGCAAATATAAATATTTATTTCATTTCATATTTTGAAAATGGACTAAAAATTAATATAATTTTCCAAGACAAATAAGAACATATATTTATCATAGCACATAATTTCAATCTGGAGGGAAAAAAAAAATCAAGCGTTAAACAAAACAAGATAGAACATTTTTTTGTTCTTTAATCAAGTACTCACTTCGTGAGTTACTATAGTAACAAATGGATTGTCAAGATTCAGCCAATAAGGAATTTGTCCATTTGTAATAATATAAACATGTCGAACCCAAGGAGCATGTTTTTCCAAAGATCGTAATGAGTATCTAAGTTCCTAAAATGATACAGTAGAATTTATATTTCTGTCATTTGGCAGTCAACATGGCAGTCAGTGTAGTATAATAGCTAACTTACCTCATTATCTGTAAACCGACTAGCAGAAATATCTTCATGGTCCTAATTGTTAAAATGGTAAAGAAAAACAATAATAAATAAAACAATAATGATTTTATCTAAGCAGATCTATTTAACTTTCTACTAATAATTGACAAATATATCTTAGGACATAAGCTTCCTTGAGAATAAATGTATTGAATAATTAAAATACAAGCATTTTCTACTGCCTCATGCAGAATATAACCTAAATATGATATCCAAACATAAAAAAAGTGCACAAAAATTTCATTATAGTTGAATGTCCTTTAAGTTGATAAGTTATATCTTTAGTTAATAGTTAGCAATTTAGAAAGAAGAAAGAAATGGTGACTTCCTTAGACATGTGATTTTAAAATAGATGGATAAAGATGATAGATGAGCAAAGTTGGAGTTTATGAAAACGAAGTAAACCATTGTCAAGGGCAATCAATATTCAAAGCAATAAAAGAGTTAAAAATCATTATTCTTTTATCTTGAATATAAGACCCTGGAATTTCAAAGGAAGGAGAAAAAAAATTTAATGAGTAACAGTAAACCAAAATTAACCTTAAATGATAAAAATAAAATATTAACCCACAATTTTTCTTAAAAATTTGATATAGTTATCAAAAAATTCAAATTGGCAAAATTCAAAGAAACAAAAAGATTTCTTTATGTCAAGTGCAGTAATATGCTGGTAAATATGTAGATTTTTTTCCTAGAAACCTTTCTTTGAACCTGCTTATGTTTTGGTCTCGCAGATGAGATTCTATCACAAGGTTACAACAACTTTAGTAAAGTATGAACAAATAAAATTTATATATATACTGAGATTTCCTCATCCATAAGTAGGATTATTGATTCATAACTTCTAAGGATGGATGCCATCACAAAAATATTTAATATAAAAGCTTTTCATTATGTTGGGTTGACAATTTTAGCCCTTTGTTATTATTTCTGGTTTGAACTGCATGACCTATATATGAATTCACCTGAAATTCTCAAATTATACTACTCACTTCAGTCATACAAATTACTTAAGTTAACTTTTTCAAAAATTGACATGGATAAATAATTAAATCTCAACTAAAAATACAGATGAGCATATGCATTGGTCTTTTAAAAATAACACATGAATATATTCAATTTAAACACAGATAATGTAGATATATAATAAAATAATTTGTTTTTAAAATCTTGGAGACTTCTATAAAAATTAAATATTTATTAAATAGTAATCAGGAGAGAATGAAATACCTAATCTATAACAAATCATATAATATTTACTAATCCAAATTTCTTTATCACATCAATTTAATTGATATTTGATTTATGCATGCATTTTATAAGCATATATTAACACATATTATATGTAATATGATAGAATAAAAAAAATGACTTTATAAAAATGCCACAAATACCCAAAATTATTAAAATATAGTTGCACCTTTAAAAATGTCAATGTTTTATAGTTAACACACACCTAATATTCATAAAAAATATCCAAATTTTAACATTGATATAATTTTTTAAATACAAATTTGCAAATTAAAATTAAAAAAATTATAACTTTATAAGAATACCACAAATACCCAGCACTATTAAAATATAGTTTCATTTTTAAATGCCAACATTTTACAATTAACAAACCTTTAGTTTTCATAAAAGGTTCCAAATTTTAACTTTGAAATCATTTTTTAAATGCAAATTAAAACAAAACTGCTATTTTAGTCATTTATGTTAGTAATATTTTTAAAAAAAATAAGCTCAGAAAATATAAAGAAACAAATTTTACTTCACAGATATTTTTTCAGCAGATTCAAACGTGTTAATATTTTTTGAATGCAGTATAACAAAACTAAATATAAGAAAATATATATTCAGCTTTACACCAATTATATTTATTAAAATTAGTGAATGAATAAATGAAGTTGGAAGGGTATTTTAGAGTGGAATAACTTGTAATAATAATAGAATAATTCATAAATATATAAATTATGTCCTAAAATAGTATATTAAATTCTTATAATGAGAGAAATAGTATTTAAATTTACACTATTACGAAAAGATTATATTAAGAATAAAAGAGTAGCATTTTAAAATTATTTTTAAGTGCAAAAATAACAGTCAAAATGTAAATGCACTATAAACATTAATATAAAAATGATATAAAGCACAAATAAATTCCAAGTTTTCTTTTCAATATATACATATAGATTGATAGATACAGTGAGAAAGAGATAGAAAGAGATTGCAATTATTTTTTAAAGTAAAAAATTAAAAATTACTCACAGCAGGCAGTTCAATAACTAAATAAGCAGAAGACACAGAAGCAACTTTAGTTTCAAAAGTAATATTCTTCCGTTTTAGAATGGCATCCAAAGAATCAGGATCAGTTAAGGTAAGAACCGCCATGCTTTTTTCCTCAAAAATAAAAACCTAGATTAAAAAAAAAAAGGAATAAAGGAGAAGAAAAAACATTAACAATTAAAGTAAAGTATGAAATTAAAAAAAAGTTATAGATACATAACAAGGAAATAATTTACGAGGAAAATATTACTATTTGAAAAATCAGAAAATTATTGCCTCGCCATTGCTAGACTTCAATGCAGCCAATAATATAGTAATGCAATCCTACTCTTCCAAATTAAATTTCCAAGTTTTTGATAATATACAATGACATTGTAATGAAGGGGAGGAAAGGGTCTCGAAGTATTTAGGTCAGCTTTAGGGTAAATCATAAAGAAAAAAAATTAATACTTTTTAAAGTTAAGTTTGGTGAGGGAGTGAAAAATAATATCCTGTTTCAGGTGTTGTGTATAGTCATTTTGCCACTCATGATGACTGGGACAAAAAAGTGATGTTATGTTTTGCCTTTTTTTTTTTCACTGCCATTAGTACAGATTTAAATTTTCTTAATATTTTATTAAGTAAATGATTAACTTTTTTGAGGACAAGTTGTTTAATGTCAAAAATGAATCTAATGCGATTCCAATATTCTCTTTGCTAAGCAATATCATCAGAAATCTAATTATAAGACTGTTTTGCAAAGATCTACAATAATGCATTTTATTTTATTTTTTTCAAGAAATGTAAATGCCAGTGTAACTTGGTAATGGCCAATTTAATTTAAATATTTTGTTCAAATTATGTTAAAAATATCAACGCTAACATATCAATGAAATAAAATTACTCTCCCCCCTCCACATGTTTTTAAAGTTTCTTTTTAGAATAAAGTATTTAAACACAACTCAAAAGAAAAAAAAATTAATGATTATACTTTTACCTTAAAATATAATAATGGATAATATGTGCCCATCAACAATAGTTTAGGATATAGGAATACATACTGCCATGTTCAACAAAGTAAAAACTGAATATGTTTGGTTTAGTTATTGATGTGAAATATAACTCTTGTACAAATTGGATGCTGGGTGTTAACAGGTTAAAAATTACTGAAAAAATATTAATTTCCATAAGGCATAGTAAGACCAAGATTAGCATTTTTTTTTCCTTCTCAATCAATGACGATTACATTTTAATGTTTTTAACTATAATTTAAAACTTGAAAAATTACTAAATGCAGAGAGAGAAGAAATGAATATAAAACATGTATAATTTAGAATTTTCTTGCTTAAAAAACTATTATATTACACCCATCCATTTCGGTTATCTTCCAGAATTCATTAAAATCTTCATAGCTGATTTAGAGTTTGATAAGCTTATAAGATGTATTTGTGATATGCAATAAATTACATTTGTGTTTTAACATTTATTCTTCAGATTTTGCAATATATTGTGAAATTATTTAGTAGAAGTTTTAAATAACAACTGCAATTTACATCTGATATTAAAAGAAAGAACAACTATAAAAATGGACAGCAAAATTTGAACTAATTAACAGTACACTAATTAAATCATGGACTTTATTTCAATGGAAGGCTCAATGATTTTCCCATAGAAAACGGCTAAAAGTTTTTAGAAGACAAATATTTCTATACTTGTTTACTTTTAAGGCTCCCAGGTTAAATAATCAAGATGTTTCCATTATGTATATAGAAGTTTGGTAATCTTGGTATAATCTGAAAATTGCCAAGTAAACATGGAGGTAATAAAAACAAACAAGTACCAGTACCTTACCTGTGATACAGCAGGCTGGACGGCTGGAGGCAATTTTTCTAAAATATTACTTTTAGAATAGCCATATGGAAGCTGGGTTAGAAGAAGCATATTATTTAGCAAAACTGTGTCTTGGGAGCCCCAGTTATCAGTGATATATGCTGCATTCAGAGTGTAGTTTTGGCCTTCCAAGGAAAGGACTTTTTTGGCTAATACTTGATCAGCTGTGAAAATTTTTACTAATCAATGTTTAAAGTGCTGATAAAAAGCAATATTTATATGTAATTTAATATACAAAACTATTTTTTGAGGCAATCATTACATCTTTCCAATTATGAATTTATTTAAAAACAACAATTAAAAAAAACTTAAAACAAAATATTATTAATTTTTCTAAGATTTTTCCTTATTTATTTATAATTTAATAATATAGTCAGTATGTAGAATTTAAAATCAAAAAGTGAAAAAGAAATTTGATACATTTAAATATATATAGAATTCAAATAAAATAGCTATAGCAATAGTCAATATCATAAAAAGAAAGAAATTGTTTAGGTAAAATATTTTTCATTGAATTTTAAATCTTGCTACTGCCTATATTCTTTCAATCCTAAAAAAAAAAAAAAAAAAAAAAAGTGAAAAACATTTGAAATTTATATGAATCATTCAAATTTAGAGATATTTGAAATATAAACTAAAAAAATCTTCAAGGAGTTTAAAAATGGGAACTTGGAACAAAGAACTTTTTAAGGGTCTAGGAAATCTTGAAGCATGCATCCAGGATTCTTTTTAAAGAGTTTGAAGAGTTAACCAATAAACAGAGAAATTTGCTATTTTATTCTTAAAGATTAAAAATTGTTATACAAAAAAGTATATTGAGAAGACATAATGCAAGAGGAAAAAAAATGGGGGGATTGCATTTCATTGTAAAAATAATCTCGATAATTTGAAAAAGTAAAATATAAAGTTTAATATATCACAAAAACCCTTTGAAATTCTCAATAAAAAAGTATAAACTAATTTGAATTGACTGACAGATATATAATTCCTCCATTAGTCAGAATAACTAATAATATGTATTTGATAAATGTCTTTAACCCATCACAATTAAAATTTTCCTCACAGAATATTCATTTACTTTTCATTAGGACTAATTACTATAGTTATAAAGGAAATATTAACAACACTAATAAGAATAGATATATATTCTTGAGATAAATAGATTTTATATCCTTCAACTGCTTAAAGATGAACATGATTGCTATTTAAGAAAAATTAAAGTCATGAAATGCATGAGAAAGGATTTCAAAATAGATAAAATTTCCATCAACTTACCAATACTGTGATTTGGAAAAACTAAAACTGTAATATTTTCATAGCCTTTGTGTTGAGCCCCAACTACAAAACTGTTTGATATGTGCTGGAAAATGGAATCATTCTCTTCTAAATCACTTAGTGTTAGAGAACTGGGAAGCTGAGGTCTGACTAGTACCATATGAGATTTCACACAGTTGGAAAATGAGCAACTACAAGAATAAATGAAATATATCCTTAATTGAAATGAACTATACTATATGATGATGACTATAAAATGTATACTGATAAACGAAATTACATAAAAGTATTATTTATTCTCTATTGTATAACTTCTTTTTTATAGATACACTATGAAGCAAAAAATACAGTCTCATGAGTTGATCATAAGAAGAGATGTGGCTAATAAATTTATATAATAACATTTTAATTATGTTTCTAATTATAAAAGCACTGATTTAAGCAAGTATGATAATTTAAATTAGCTTATTTATATTAACTCTTCAAATTCTTATCTCACAATGTCTGCAGAGAGGAAAACAATCTATTTTCTACAGCTCCCTACAATTTTTATATGCTAATATGCTTATTTTTTTCTATTACAGATTTGATTCATATCATGCTACTATTGGATAGCACAAAATGATAGTTTGTTTCATTAAAAAAAAAAAACACCCTAAACCCTGTTGCATCTAAATAATGATTTTAAAAATATATAGAGAAATAATTAATATTCACCTTTAAAGCCACACACACAAAAACCCCCATTTCGGGATGAATCATTCTGAATCATGGTAAAATGACAAGAAAAATACCTGAGCCTATAATCATTCTCCATACCTCTAAGTCACACTAACATAAAGGCTATGACTAATGATGGCAGATTTGACTTTTTCATTTTCATATATACTTAATACAAATAATATCTGTTCAGAAGACTTGAGTGAAGAAATTAATTTGAAATTAAAATTATATGAAACACAACCAGTTGGTTGCCAAAAGAAGAATATCCATAAAATTAGCAAGTTGAATGAGATAGATTTAAAAAAAAAATGAGATAAAAATAATAAGATAGAGCAAGATGCAAAAAAAAAAAAAAAACATTAATAAATTGTTCTTTCTTTCACTTTTTTTGGGTGCAAGTTCACAGAAAAATGGAAATTTGATGGATGATCAATAAACAATCTTCGTTTCAGGAAAAAAACAGCCTTCTTTAATGTTTTTAAAGGCAATATTTTTGAATGAAAAATGCAAATTTTACATAAAAATGGTATTTTATTACTTAAAAAAAATCAATACAACTCTCAACAGCTTAAGGAAATCAATTTGAAACAAAATAAAACATTCAAATCTTTAAAACAGAATAAACATAAATGATACGTCATTGCAAGTCATAAGCGAACAAATTTGAATAAAAAAACACTAAAGAATACTTGAAACACTTGTGAATATCTTTTGTAGGTTGTTTAAATTAAAAGTACTTTTAAGCTAAACATATGTTGACATAATCTTGAGATATCAAATAAACAGTGCAATTCTGAACAGAACTCTCTCTCTCAAAGAACCTGCAGCATATATCTTATCTTTCTTAGATGATTAAAGCATTTTAATTCATGCACTTCATAAATCTATGCTAATTAGAGCCATTCTTAGAATGGGATCATAGCAGTAAATAAAGAAGGTAGAAACACACACACACATATATATTAACAATGTATAAAATATGTTAAAAGATATTTGTTGTTACTGTCTTTTAAGGTATTACAAAAGAAAGAGAAGAAAATCTTACTTCATATGAGAACTAAGAAATCCATATTCTTCTTTGGCTTTGTTTAATTCTTTAAGAAATGCAGGATCTGAGCCATTCACCCAAGTATATACAACATCTATTGGGACATACTGACATAACCTAAAATCAAATTTAAAGTTTCAATTAACATATATAAGGCATACAAAATTACCTACTCATAAAAAAATGTTCATTCTTAAAATTAAAAAAAAAACAATAATAAATTTCTTATTGGTAATAAAATTCAAACAGAACAATACTTCATTATATACATATATAATTTTGTAGATCCAATGAGCAAATGCATTTATTTTTTTAAAGTTATAAATCTGAGACATTACAAGTAAATTACATGACTGTGGAAGCAGATTTTAAATCAGTACATTAAATTTCAGAAATAATCTAAGTATAATTCTTATAATAAATTATTTTTTAAATAAAAAGTATTTATCTAAACCAAGAAACAAATAATTATACTTCACAGGATATGAATATTTTTTTTTTACATAATTAACAAATATTATATGCTTATCAATATACATATGCCAACTTATAATCAGTAATTATTAAATTTAAGTAAGGAATTCTCACACTCACATTTTGTAAGGAAAAGAGTAAAGAAATATGATAATTTAAAAGATATAAAAAAAAAATAAAGTCTTGCATCTATTTCTTTACATTGGCACAGAAAAAGAAATTGATAATTGGCTAAATATAAATAAATACTTAAACTCCATTTTGATAGTAAAATCTAGTTTTTTTATATATCCAGCCTCAACACGAACTACTGGTCCAGTTTTGTTTCATATGAAAGTTAATAAACTCCAGATATTTTCTCAATATTTACTTGTCCCCTTCATTTTTAAGAGAAGCTTCTGAAACATTACTTCACAGTACATTTTTTATAGCGAAAACCCATGACATATATCTTTGGCTGTAACCCAACAATGAACTAATTTGGAAAACTTTTATTTCATATTTAAAAAGTTTGAACCCAAAATATGTTGTCAATGGTTGTTCAAATTTCACCATACTCCATTTTCAAGAGAAATTTATATATATATATATATATATATATATATATTATTTTACAATATTTTTTCTATGGGGGGAGGAGAAAAAAATATGATTGAGTTCCCCACTTATAACCAATGGACTATTTTAAAAAATCTAATTTAATTTGAAAAATCATGACACTTATACATTCTTCAATGGTCGTTAAATCCCTTATATTTTCTTTTAAAAGATGTAAAATAATTTGATAAATTCCTCAATTTAACAATTTGAGGAAATTCAATACTTTGAAGTATAGTTTTAGTCAGAATACTCTATTATTTTTGAACAAGTACAATTTAAAATAATACTTTCTTTTGTTGTGGGATATACGATACAGTTCATCAAAGTTCATTAACATGACTAAATTAATCTAGATAACACAAGTCACCTTCAGGGGCCATATTAATGGTATTAATACAATAATGTTGACCAATTTTGACGAAATACTTCTTATCAAAATAATTAAAAGAACTATGATAAATCATGATTGCATAATAATGATAAAATCTTGATTAGTTAGAATAATAAAGAAGATTGGTTAAATATGCTTGCAAAGTGATGAAATTAATGGCAAATTTAGTATTGTTGTGATGTTGGAGTATCTGTCTAAATTTTGTTTTTCAATAAATCTCAAATATGAAGATAGAAGGAGCATTGAAACCTTTATGAAGTATCTAAAGAGAGGCCATGAGTTTTCACAACAAATAAAAACAGGTAAAATCAGTACTCAGATATTATTTAGTGATAATAATGAGATAACTCTGTCAAGAGGTTATTATCACAGAGAATGTACATAGAGTAGAGGGATATTTTATATATTTTTCTCAAAAATATATGGTAATAGCACAAAAGACCATTGCTGACATATTAGATATGTCAGCAATGGTCTTTAATCTTCTCATGGCCTCATTAATCTTCACATGAAATAAAAATTTGCAAAATTAATGTAATGGTTGAGATGTGTGAAATGTGTCATGAATTTTCTTCACAGGTATAGCAAAGTGGAGTAACATCTTGGAGATTTTTCTTGAAAACAAATAGTGGCAGATTTTGCCAATTATTTTAAATATATAGATGGTGTATGAATAGTTGATTGATGAAGGTGGTATATATTTAATTTTAATAAAAATTTCTCTTGCTCAGTTTAACGTTTTAAAGTATTTGATATAACATTGCAAACATTAAAAATATATATAAGTCTATTAGGGTGAATATAATTTTTTTTGACAGTTACTACAATTGTGAAAGCTGAACTGTAGTTTTTTTAAAATTTGATTTTTGATCATAAACCTTAAAATACTGGCTTTCCCAAATTTCATTCTGTTTCATTGCATTATACGAACACTCCATTTTTTGCTCATATATCAGAAAAGATTTTTTTTTACATATATAATATTCTATAATTCTCTGAAAAAGGTCTTTTCAGGCTATCACCTTTCTCATTACAACTTCATAGCAAAAATAACTTGGTTATGTTTCCTTGACTTATTTTTAATGTTTATTCCATGAGTTCAGAAAAACCCAATACACAAAAGAAAAACAAATAAAATTTCTCTCTCCTCAGATTGCAGATACTGTGCAATAAATTATTAAAAATATGACAACAAAGAAGAATTGAAATAAGTTTTTTATTGAAATAATAAATAATTAAGTTCTTTATAAACAATTATTGCTGAAATAGTAATAATGTATTATAATTATTATGCATCAAATAAATTGCTAATTTCAATTTCATTATTTAAGATATTTAATGGTAAAAAAAATCAACATATTTTGTATACATAACTGAAATAGTATATATGTAACTATACAAAAAGTCATCAAGCTGTCATTAAACATTCCAATTAAGTAATATTTTTAAAGTGGAAACTTGGAGATTTACTAACATGTTTCTGTAACTTTTACCCATGATGTTATGATTGTAGGGACTGAAAACAACTGAGTACTTTTCCTTGCTCCATTCCATCAATGTCTAAAAAAAAGTAAAATTGATTACCATCAGTCAATTAAACAAGTAAAGCTCTGATTCAGTTTAAAATAAATTATAAATATTTATTTTTATACGAGATCATCAGAAAATTTTATCTTTAAGGCTATCCAGTAGTTTAATAAGGAAAAGTATCATACATACTTCTCCAAATCGAAGAGTGGAGACAAAAATAATAATAAACCCAACAAACAATAGTAGCAGAGTGTATTTCTTAGCTAGGACATCATATGTTTTGCGTTGAAGAAGTTTACAAAGCAATGTTCCAGCCATTTTTGTGTTTTGTAAGTCAGAGCATATAAGAGATGGAAGAAACTATAACATATTCCGTCTTATTAACATGCATTGATGTGCAGTTATAGAAACAAATGAACTACTATTAAGTACAAAAACAGAAAAATTAAATTAAAAACTTTCCGACAAGAATTTTTTGCAGGAAAGGAAATTTTGACATTCTCTATAATTGATTGATCATGATAATTAGGTAGTTTGAAATCACATGTGAATGAGATTTAAATTGAATGTCAACAAATAAGCCGGAAAAGTTGCAGTTAAAAGAATATTATAATCAAATATAGTACGTCACTTTGAATATATCAAAGAAATAAGAGTGAAATACCTAAAAAAAGAATATTTTACAAAAAATCTTCTCAGGAAATAAAAAAAGTATTAAAAATGTTTCATGATTAAAAAAATAAAATGAAGAAATTAAATTCTATTTTCAATCAATCATGCAATTGCTTAGAGAAATAAAAATAAAAATACAGAATAAAATTTATTTTTGTTCTTTATTTAATTGCAGAAGATTTTTTAAAAAATTAAGTGAACAGTATTGTTCAAACCTGATCTGAACTAGTCATCTATTACGTCACAGTGTTTACCAACACATCTGTCAGTCGTTGTTATGGTACTGAAGTAAACAAAGGAAACTGGCGTGAAACATTTTTGTTTGTATAAATAATGAAGTGAGTTTCAATTTTACTTGTATCATAATTTAAATAGTTGAAAAATATCTCCTATCATTAAATATTTATGCATAAAATGATATTTAAAGTAATTTGTAAGCATTTCGAGGAAAGTGATGCATTTTTATTCGAAATATGGAAATGAATGGTTTTATGATTCATTTCTATAAAAATAGCCAGTCAGGTGGAATTATCAGAATTCATTTTATAAATAAAGTATCGAAGATGTTTTCCATGATTACTACTTTAAGTTTGTTTGGATTGATTGTTTAAAATTAAATTTTATTTTATTAACATTCTGTAATATAAGAAGAAAGGTGATCACATGTGTTGTTAGCTTAGCGACATAAATCTAAAAACATATTCATATTACCTTATAATAAGATAATTTAATTATATTTAATGTAATCAATTATTTTATAATTATTATTTATTAATTTTTATTAAAATAGATAAAAAGAGTTAAAATAATAATTCGGATCAAAATGAATGTAGAAGAAAGTTTCCAATTGCCATTTGAAATTTCATTTGGAAAAGTTTTGTAAAGTTGTCATAAAATGTAAAACAAACTTGAGGAAATTCTTTATCTTTCATGTTAGATTTTATATATTGATATAGAAAAAAACTTTTAGTTATATTCTATTTATTTTAATAGAATGTTCTATATTTATTATTTGAGGCCACAATTAATAAATATATATATATAAATTTGATATTATTTATTACATGTTTAATAATTATATACTGCTCTGGTTGTTTATGTCTTTTTAATGTCAGTTAAAATAAATTATTTTTTATTGAAAACAGTGGCAATTGTCTTCTTAAATCTTTCTTCCATAGTCTGTAATAAAGATGTTCCAGTGAACGCCTTACATGTCATTGACATACAATAGTTATGAAATATTAACCTTTGGCGGAATTTAGCATTTTTACCCAATCTGTGATCTGTTCTTTGACGATTAATCCCTAACATGCGGTTAATAGTATCCAAAAATAGAATTTGTGCCTTAGACGCTCTTTTCTGAACCAATTTAAACAAAAATGTGACTCAAAACTATACACATAGACACAAAATCCTATATCAAATTTGATATATTTAAGTCTTTGTGTTTTCAGTTATCGCTTCTACATGTTTCTGAAAGTACAGTACAGTACCAACAGTCGTCAACCACTTTTTGGATTTGTCTCAAACATTGATGGTCTATAGATGTTGAATCTGTGTACCGAATTTTTTTAATGTAGCTTTCTTCGCTTAGTTACTATTTTGTTAACATATATTTATTCGGACAACCAGAACACCTCTGAATGAAATTTGATTGAAACCTACAAATTAGGTCTATTTTGACGGTAAACCAATTTTCATTCGTTTTGCTCGAAGCATTTTGGGTTATCTTTGACACAGACATTTTCCAAAAATGCGTTTACCAAATTCAGGGAGATCTAAAACATGGAAATTCGTTGAATTCTCGATTTGGAATTTTTTAACGATTACAATATTGTCGTATAATTCGTATAAGAGAAAGTAATAAAATTTGTCAGTATTTGTTAATATTTACCGCCCCAGGTTTTCTTAGGGGATTTTCAGATTCTGCCAATCTCAGTTTATCCTGCAGTGCCAAAATTTCGCCCAAATGGTTGCATTTGTTGGCGATTTGCTGCAGGCAACTTCAATTAGCAATGTTCTTTTCTTTTGTGATTTATTGCGTTGGCCTAAAAAATTAAAAAGGTCCAATTTTTTCTTCTTGTTTTTCTTTCACAGTTATCCTTTCTAAACTATTTTGTTACATCGTAATAATTATAAAAACGAAATTATTGATCTAAAGCCTGTGCTCAACTCTTGCAGTTGTTTTCATTTTTTTTTTAATCCACAAAGCGTCTGCTTTTTCATAAAAGATTTATAGGAGTTAAATCCAGTGTATTTGATGACAATTCCAATTAGAACTTAAATTCTACTGTTACAATTAGCTTTTAGAGTTTGTCGTTGATACAAATTTTCAAAAAAAAAAAAAAAATCTGAATTTTATTAAAAATTTGATAGATTGCTGAAGCAATTCTTTAACAAATTTATCTCTTTTTAGTTGTCTAAGAACAGAAAATCTATTAGCAATAAAGAAGTTTCGATTAAGTAAACCATTCTAATTGCATTTATCTTTGCTAAATAGATTTTAAATGTTTTTTTTTGTTTGTTTGAAAGTGAATTAGAAAATTTGTTTTAGTTTTATCTTATATTAATGTTACGTTTGAAAGCAGCATTATAGCTATTTTGGGGTAGACGTAATAATTTTGAGTCAAAGACAGATGATGAGGTCAACATCTGAGCTAGTATGCCAGAACAACGGGAGCGCATTTGGCTCTAAGGTATTTAGCGTGCAGCAGACCAGCTTATAAGGTAATTTTCGGCGAGAGTGAGATACGAACATGGAATCCTCCAGTCTCTAATTTGATACCTTATCATCAGCCTGCCGCGATCTTGTTTAGATCTAAGATAACAATGTATAGCATTTGTTTACCCTGTGGTGAAATGTAAAACAGTATGTTTTTACTTTATTAATCATTTTCGGAAGGATTGAGATTCGAACATGGAACCATCTGGCTATTCCGACCATGCGTTGATGTAAGATAATAATGCATAGCTTTTATTTACCTTGTGGTGAAATGTAAATTTTTACGTTTGTACTATGTTAATAATTAGAGTCGCGATAGCTTGATGATAAGGTATCGATCAGCCTAGAGACCGAGAGGTTCTATGCTCGAATCTCAATCCTTCCGAAAATGACTAACATAGTACAAACGTAAAAATTTACATTTCACTTACAGCTGTGTAGCTGTAAGATAATCATGCTTGGCCTTTATTTACCCTGTGGTGAAATGTACAATTGCATGTTTAAACTACATTTTTTTTTCCGGAAGGATTGAGATTCGAACATGGAACCTTCCAGTTTGTAAGTCGGTAGTTTATCATAAGGTTACTGTGACCTTTCCTAGATCTACTATAATAATGCATAACAATTATTTATTCTCTAGTGAAACGTAAATTGGTATGTATTTTACTATGTTAATCATTTTTTGAAACCTAAGAATGCCATGATGTTTTAATGTCATGACACTATCCCGATTTATAAATTTCCTAATTTCTCTATTTATCTTGAAAATTTCTGACGTCAAAAAATTCTTTGAAATTTTGTTCCACTTTCTCATCAAATGGGTTATAATAGCTGTTGACTGTGCATACTAAAGCATTATGGATATTGCACGTAAAGCTGCAATATTTTGTTTGCCATGAATAAGCTATTTGTAATGCGATTTAGCATTTATCTGAAAATTAATCTTCTAAGCCATTTTGACAAAATAGCCCTAATTTTGATTTAAAAACAGAGCATTAATAAAACTAGGTATAAACCTACCTTTGTGTCATTTTGATAATGTGTTTATTCTCATCATTTTTTTTTCGGTCTCTAGGTTTGCTAGTTTCTTTAACTGCAAATTATTCGACTCAGGAAAGATTACAAACAGTAATTTGGAAATAAAATATTTATATCATACAGCTTACTATTTTTTTTTATATTTGAGATGTATTTATGCTTTGCTGAAAGTTATTTAGAAAAAAAAAAATACGTACACTTTTCTTTTTCATTGAAGCGAAATAATCAAAGATAAGTTAATCAACTTATCGTTTCATTATTTCATTTCACTGAAAGGAAAATATATCAAGCATTATATATTAAATATAATTAGATAAATATAATTCTGAAAATTGGCATTAATAGTTTTTATTTTTAAAGAAGAAAAAAATTTCATTTGCAAAATAGATAAATTTATGTTACTTAACATTAAAAGATACAAAGTTTGAAGTCTATTATTCATTCGAAATTTAATCGAATTCAGATAATCCGAATGATGCTTTTTTTTGCTAGTCGAAAGAATAAAATAGATGCTTCTTTTTTCCATTGTCATTTTCCTCTTAGCATACGTCATTAGTTAGCTTCAAAGCATAAAATACTTTGCCATGTCTGAAAGAGGGTCGTAAAAATGGGAAAAAAATCTCTTTAGTTGCTATGCCTTCTTTTGTTCATCTCCATAACGAACAATTATTTACGAAAGAACAGTCTCGTCGACCACGAACAATTCGTCCAAAACGACTGTGACCGACAAGATTCGGAGTGGAAAAATTCTGTTCGCCTCCGTCTCAAGTCTGTTTTCTTTTCTGCCTCAGCTAGGAACGCTTATTGCTATTCCCCCATGCGTGAAATAGAATGAAAATAATTTCTCCGAATTACAAAGCGTTTTCTCTTTCTTTATTCTTTACCAGCGTCACCCGCAAAGTTGCGGTTGTCACCTGCAATACGCACACCTTTCTTTTGCAGAACACAATTTGATTCGAATATGTTGTTGCAACTGTTTCTTTGGAGGCAGACGAATTTTCCTCAAAGAGCCTGAATAGACGAATAAGTTTTTGTAGTTCTGAAATATACAAGGTAAATATATTTTCATTTTGTTCGAGAGATACTTCTATTTCATCGTTTTTCCTATTGAATCGTTCCTATTGAAGAACGGCATTCCACTTACATATTTTAGCAACGAATTAATTACTGTTAGAAGCTATTATTTGATATCCAGATTTTAGATTTATTATTTACTGAAATTATTGATTTTAATTTAAATAAAAAAATAGATAGTGTAAAATAGTTTAAAAATAAATGAACGAACTTCATAATTTTGCTTATATTCTATTTTAATAAATAGTTAATGTTATGTTTTGAAATTTCTATAGAATAAAGTTCTGTAGAAAGTTTATTCTTTTATTTTTTTAAAGTTAAATTTTTAGTATTCAATTAAAAAAAGATGCATTTGATATTATACAATACTGCGCAATATTTTTCTGCTACTTATTTCTTGAATTTGAGAGCTTCCTTATTTGAATAGTTTATTTATTAATTATTTTTTTTTGTGTGTGCATTCTTGTTATCGCAATATTTTTGTTTGAAAAACTTAATTTCAAGGATCACTATATTTGCTTGAGTAAATTGAATTGATTAGAATAAGTATAATTTACGTTGTCTCTGTAATTTCATTGAAATATGAATTCTATATCTGAATTTGCTTTAAAATTAGATTTTTAGTTCATACAATTAAAAATAGATGGTGTTTTGCTCATTTCTGAAAGATAATTATTCAAAGTCTATTGCCTTACTTCTTCAACATATCTAGAGAGAAAAAATTAAATTTATAGAAACGGCTTTATCCATATTATCATGTTTTTAATTTTTTTTTTAGCTTCGTTCTTTGAAAGGTAGAAGAAAGGTATTAATTAAAAACAGAATGTTAATATAGTGTTCATGCATATTGTCATATGAGTAGAGGCTAATATTATACTTTTTACCAATTTTCGATATTAATATTTTATTGACTTCATTTATAAATCCACCGCTTTATTGCAAATGCTGATCTAAGATCTGAGTAGTTTTGCATTTGTTGCAAAACACCAAAGCTTTGATTGTTAACATTTTAAATTAAAAAAGAAAAACTTAACATGATAGTGTAAGGATGACGAAGTATCGTCATTTATGTCTTTGATCTGGTCTTATTATGAAAACAAATATAAATGTGAAAATGACTTTGAATCATACAAAACAGTACGATTATTATGCTTGATTAAAACACAATTTTCTTTTTCTCTCTTTTTTTTTTCTTTTCCTTTCCTTTTCTTACATAGGAATAAGCTATTTTCAGGTACTACATTGTTTTGAAAAATATTTGTTCCTTTTTAAGTGTATTCATTATTATGCTGTTTAAACAATGAAGAAAATCCTTATTCAAATTCATAGTTTGAAAAAAGTCTATCATCTGTTTTAGAATTCATATTTTTCAGAAAGCTAACTGTAGGTTCGTAGCTTGTGGAATGGGGTGACTGGTTATAATTTAAAAAAAATAAAAAATGAAAGAAAAAGAAGGTTTGTAGCGACTGTTCCTTGTGCTTTTGTTGGCAATTGATGATGGATCTAACCCTTTTCCTTCATTAATAATGGTAAACTAATAAACCAAACGCGTTGCTGAAGTAGTAACAATGAATATTAAAAGATAACTACCTGTATAAATTCTTATTTTGTGAATTTTTTTAATAGTGTCAAATATCTTTAACTGGCTAGAGTCAAATTCCTCTAATTTGATTTTTCTAAATAAACTGAAGATAAAACTGCTTCAAACTAAGATACTGCACAATTTCATTTATCAAATTATAGATTGAGGTATATTTGAAAATATTTTAATGCATCATTTCTTTAAAATTAAACTTCCAATCCACAGGGAATGAAAAAAGGAAAATTTTAGTTTCAGCTTCCAAGAACATGCCCACCAATTGGAATGGAAATACCTTGCGATAAGAGGACGAATTTCAAATAGAAATGCAGTTCAAAATAGCGATATTTGAAAAAATTATTTTGTATTAATCACCTCTAATTTCTTCGAAATAGGAAGTATAGTACCTTTGATTTGGTCAAAGGGGTACCTTGGACCTTGTTGTACATGGTCCAAGGCACCAATAAGGTCCACTTTCACATTTAAACTTTTATAATTAATTCTTGAAACAGCAGTGTTTGTTCTCAAAATAAGACTATTAGTCTGTTTGTAGTATGTACCCGCTAATATCTCTCTCTCTCGCTCTTTCTCTCTATATATAACGTTAACGTACGTGGAACAGAAATCGATCTTATTACTTATTATGGAATGGCAGCAATAAAATATAACCATATCAATGTACCAAAGTTTCATCAGACTGCTTTATTCAGCGTTTTTAATTCTACACTTCGTTAATTAAATAAAATTATTATATTATAAATGTTGTTTGCCGTATCAAACACTTCATACAATCAGAAGATGTGAAAGAAATTGAGAGATAGGCATCAATCGGAAAATTTAATAATCGAGAATGAAAAATAGGCTTAACCATCACTATGGATACTCGCTATGACTTCCAAAACTATTAATTACTCAGAAAGTTTTTGCATTATTTTAAAAATCAAAAAATTATCTTTTTAATGATATTGATCTCATTTCTGTACATTTATTTATTTTTTATTTTTAATAAATTCTTCAATTTTATTTCCACTATTACTATTTTTTTAATGTTAGGTGTGATTTGAAAAAAGGTTTTTAAGAGTAATGCTCATTTCACTTGCTTTTTTAATGTTATGAAAATCAAACTCGTCAATCAAAATATTCATTCGCGTGCTTTTGCTAATGTTAAAATTAAGATTTAAAATAAATTGCTCTTTTTATCATTAGTTTCGGAATAGGATTTTATTTCCACTGATATTTCATAGTATATACACTTTTGATTTATACCCACAATAATTTGTTGCAGAATAGTTCAGTTAATGTCATATTTTTAAGTCATATCAAACAAACTGAAATTAAAAAAAAAATGTATTTCATAATATTCGTTTAATAGCCTAAAAAAGTCAATAATCTTGGTGAAAAAGGTGGTCGTCAAAGGTGGCTAATTATTACTTAATTGGGTGAAAAGAGTTCGGACGAAAAAATAGTAATTTTTGTAGTAGTTGCTTTTCAGTTGTGAAATCAGATAAATATTTTTATTTTGACCAAAAAGTATTTCTTTCAAATTGCAAAAGCTAAACTGGACGATTTGTGAATGATCTGTGCTTTAAATGCATAAATTTAAATAAATAAAAATGTATGTGATCTGTGTTTTAAATACATAATGCTATCACCAGTTACCAGTACAAATTAAAGTAATTAAAGACACCTTAAGCTAAAGTAGATCATTTTCATAGAAATTTGAAGTTAAGATTCCTCCAATGTAAGCGAGAAATTGAATCGTTAAATTGTACCTACGGTTTCTATCAATTTGTAGTGTAGAAATTGAACCAAGAATTCAAATCTGGCTTGGATTTTTTTTTCAGTTTATATTCATTGATTATATTTGCAGAAATTAAAGTAAAAATACATGAAAATTTTGAATAATTGATGCGTTTTCTGCTGTCTTCGTAAACAATGGGAGAAACATTGACAAGTAATCGAATGATATAAAACAATTTTTTTTCCACCTAAGGCTTCCTTATAATTTAGTAAATACTTCACGATGCCATATTTACATGAAATTTTTTTTGTCTTAATCCAAATATCAATTATATAAAAAAATTTGCAAATAAAACAGTAGTTAATGATTAATTAATTACTGTTTTATACACACTATTTATTATATAATAGATATTTCCACAACATTTAAAAAATGTTTTTAATCGAAAAGTCTATATCTTCCTTGACTGTTATTGAAAAGTCCGAAAGAAGTATGTTCTTCAAATTCAAAATATGATTTTTGATTGTTTGACACAAACTTGTTTTATGAGCTGTGCTTTCTAGCTTTTTTTTTCTTTGTATTTATATACATAATCCACCTTGTACGTGTTTTATGTGTTATTCTGTAAGGCATTTTTGGCCATCCTTACTATATTTTAGTGAGTGTTAGGATTAGGTTTAGGATTATTTTCATTTTTTGTATCGCTTTATTCAAGGATTATTTTCCATTTCTGATATCAAAATGTTCGTAAAGAATTGGTTGACACATTGACTCTTTTAAATAGGTTAATTTGATCGGGTGATTAAAGTAACGGACTAATCTGAATGCTATCGTCTTAAATTATACTGACAGTCAAAAATTATTTAATCAATGAAAAAATTGCTAGTTAATATCATAATGTAAAAATAGGATGTCTGATTTGCTGAACTAATATTTATTTACTAACACACGCGCATACTCTCACACTTCATAAAAATATTTTATCTGCTCTATTTTCACAAATTTATTTCAATAAATAGTTCCACGTATTTGCAAATAACTTTCAAAATTTTTAATGAGTTTTTCCGGACATTGTCAAACAAGTTCAACGCGTGCTTACGTAATGCACGTATTTTGTTATAAGAATGTAATTTTGGAATCCATTATGCATTTTGTGAGAAGTAAAGGGACATGACGTCAACGAACTGTGCTGCACAATGTGCAGTTGAATGTTACATGATAACTGTCGTTAAGTTTGTGACTATTAAGTGATGTTAATGTGACTTTGACTGTTAAGTCACTTGAGTAGAATCCATTGATGATTAATATTGCAAAATAAGTATGCATATCAGTGATAGTTATTTGCTTTTCCCAATTATTTTTACATATCGTTCCTCAAAATGCAAAATATGGTGTGCCAAAATTTTTGTTTTATAGAAATCCATTTGTTGGTAAACTTTCTTTTCACACATTTACATATTTCTATTAATAATTTACATACTTTGTGGTAACCAAATTTGTCGAACTTCTGAGTAAATAAATTAATAATGAAAAAAAAAGTGTTTTTTTGTGTTTTTTTGCAAAGAATAAAATCTGCAATTAATAAAAACCTTCCTGTTATTTTTTATATTTAATATATTGCAAGATAAATTGTTTCCTATCAGTATATTAAAATATTTTTCATTTTGAGAATGTTATTTAATTTTATAAAATTTAATTTGTAAGTTATTATAATTATTCTTTATAGCTACAATTTTAGTTTTGCCACTTTTAACTTTAGATTATCGAATTTCAATGAAAATGTTTAATCTATATATTAAAATGAAATCTTTTAGTCAAAGATTTTGTAGTTTTATTGAGAGAGAGAAAGAAAATGCATATTTTTAACTCTAGAGTTAATTCTTAGATTAGGATAGATTTTTTTGAAAATTTCCCTCTTTATATATTTTTTCCTCAGTGCGTATTCTTCTGTTAATAAAGGTTATATTGGTATTTTGGTAAACACACGGGACTGGTTTTCCCAAAACATTTCTCTCTAAAAATGATGTCATCCCCCCTTCCCCCACACACATACTAACATCAAAATTGTGGATCTAAAGCAAGATTGGAAACTCTACAAATTCTTACATTTTTATTTTCTGAATTCGCATATGAGTGCTTTTTTGCTTTAGAGTAAAAAAAAAAAAAAAAAAAAAAAACCGTATTTGCGTTTTGTCGGCAAATTTAGATCAAATTTGATTACAGAATATTAATGTCAACATATCAATTTTCATCTATCTAAGCTACTACATTTTTGAGTTATTTCGTTTACATACTTGCAAATGTACGAATCGATAGACAATCAATCCATCAACGGATTTGGTTCAAAATTTATGAACCAACAGTTTAGATGCTAAATTTTAAAAATGGATGGGAATCTACAAATTTGGTCTGAAAACTGAGACCAAATTTGTAGGCTCAAATCAAATCGAATAACCTCATTAAAAATTTAATTAAAAATGAATTTCCTAAAAATTACTGTAATGTCAACTTTTTAATTAAACAAGGCATGGTTTGGGATTAATCCTTAACCTAAAATAAAAATAGAACTTTCCTTGCATATTAGATCACTCAATAGATGGCGCTGGGAGACTACAATTATTATTTACCTTTTATACGTCAGCTTCGTGTTTTTAAAAAGCGGGAATCACAATCGATAGCTTAAAATTTCCTTGCTGCTGGTGGTATGTTCTTTCCTTTTTGTTTTTTCTTTAGTGATTTAAGTGTTTTTTAGTGTTTATTGTTATTTTGTTATTGTATTCTTACTTATTAGTGGTTATTTTCTTCTAATTTATTGTTTTGTATTGTCCTTTCTGTTATCTCTTTATGTATCCTTTCTGTATATCTCTTAGACCTAATTTCAGCGGATTTTCGGGTCACGAGGAATCATTATTAGATATTCTTGTCTGCATTCCCTCACAGAAAAAATCCCTTTGTTTGAATCCCTGCCTGAGAGTGACCCTTGAAAAAGTCTTCAGGCCGGATTCTTTTTTTATTTGGTTTATTTGATTTTCCTATTAACTTGATTTTAATACTTTTGTATCAATTCATCTGTGTTTTAGAAGTAGCTGCATTTGCGCTCTCTAAATACTATGAAATTTTTCCTGTTCCTTTTTTGATTTTAGTTTGAATAAGAAACTAAATTTGAATAAGAAGAAAAAACATTTCGGAATCGCAACTAAAAATTATTTAATTTTTTGTTGCGATTCCGAAACTATTTCGTTTCGTTTTCAAAATATTTCTTACTTTAGATTGGTCATATATATATATATATATATATAATGACACTTTTGATTATATCAAATTTTTAGGGCTTTAATGAATTTATAACATCTTTCATAAAATTGTTGTGCACTGCTTTGAGAGCTTCAAACAGATTTCATTTGTTTTGATAAATATTTTTTATTTTCTTATATCCGAAATAGAGAGAACGTATTGTAATCGCCAAAAAATTCGAACGTGAGAATTTTGACTAAACTGCACGTTTTAGACCTTCCTGAATTCGAAAAACACATTTTTAGGAAATGTCTGTCTGTCTGTGTCAAAGATAATTCTAAATTACTTCAAGCTAGATGAATGAAAACTGGTTTATGGTCCAAATACACCAAATTTGTAGATTTCTTTCAAACTTGAAGCAAAATCCATTAAGAGAAAGTCTATCTGTCCGAATGTTTGAATATGTGTTAACACGATAACTAGAAAGTGAAAAGAACTAGATAAATAAAATTCGGTTCATAGATATACCATCTATAGTGTAGACACCATTCAAATTTTGAGTCAGATCCAACAACGGGTTGGTCTGTTGGTCTGTCGGTCTGTATTATCAGAAACATGTAAGCTTTGTAATTCAAAAATACATAGACTTAAATATATCAAATTTGAATCGGTTTTTTGTGAATGGAAGCACAGTTTTGTTATAGTATAGCGAATTTTTGTTCAGTTTGTTGATAAAATTCCGTCTAAAACACGAATTCGATTTTCGGCTACTGATCAATGGCTAAAAAAACTTGCAATGGATCACATAATAGATTCAGTAAAAATAATAAATTCACCCCAAAAGTTAGTACTTCTTAACTACTGTACGTCAATGCCATGTAAAAGCCATTTCTGGAATAACTCCTTTATTAGAAAGTATGCGAGAAAGTTTTGAGGCGATCATTCCTGCTTGTTATTTCATTCAATTCAACACTTTCAATGGCTAGTATTAGGTAATAACTCTGAAGGTCAAAGACAGCACGTGTATATGCGCATTCATCAAACATAATAGGTAATTGTTCGAAGAGACATGTAATTATCAACTACTTTTTTCCTTTTGTCCCATGTTAAAGTGGCTTAATTGTTTTTTATTTTGCTTATATATATTTCTGACATTGATTTTTTAAGCGAGAGATTTTTAAAACTGAATAATGTGAAATACAATTTAAAAATCCCGAGTAACGCTATTTCTTATATACTGAGGCAGATCCGATGCTTAGTGTGAAATGAAGTCTATGTGTTCATTAGTTCTTTTTCGAAGTTTAAAAATACCTGCTCGAAGAATCTTTTATTTTTGCAAAAAGATGCCGTTTCTTGTTTTCATCTATTCTTTAATGTTATTTGTAAATATTTATTAGGAGTTTTTTTTCTTTTAATTTCCCACATCAGTCCACCTTTCCAAAATGTGTCAGTGGTTTGACATGAATCGTGGAACGAAAATGTGGAATGCTTCAGCATTTGGTGTATCAGCTTTATGCAGAGGCCATATTAATTTTCTTTGTATGATTCCAATTTCAATATATGTACTGTCATGTACTTATTAGAAAGATCTGATTAAAAATAAAAACTTACTGTTATAGCATGGTGCATAAAATTTCCAAATTCGGGGGTCATAATTCTGCAAGATATAATTACTGATGTAAAAAATATAATAATAATGGTATTTTAGTTTATCAAAATTGCACCATCAAAAGTTAGAAAGTTATGAGCTGAAATTATCAGTAAATGTGCCGTCAAAATATCTAATATATCAAAGTATAATTCTTGATTAAAATCTATATCCTCTTACAACAAACGACCGAACTCTATCTATCGGAATGTTTATTATTAAATGAATCAAACCGTATCATGATGAATGTTTTTTCTTTTCTTAAAAATATCTGAGATTTGTGCTTTACATATTTTTGATTTCATGTGATAGTATTGTGTAGAACTGAGGTTTGGCCTGTTTATATAATATTAATAGTAGTAACTTAAATTGCCATATTTTTAATTTGTTGTTTGAAATAGAAAAACTATTAGTTAAAAACTGAGACTTCACGCTAGATTTTCAAATTCCATTTTCCTGGCTATTTGTTCTCGTCCTAAGTTATACATATAAAATCTAGATAGAAAAAAAAAATACTCGTAGGTTTCAATAAATGCAAAGAAAATGTTCTCTTTTTTAGTGAAAACTACTGGACATATCTCATTGAAATTAAGTAAGCATTTAAGTTGATATAATACAAACAAAAATAATATCTATGTAACAGTTTTGGTAATATTTCTGATCATGTGCAGGAAGGTAAAAACAAAGGTTACAATATTAAAGCAAAGAAAAATAAATAGGTTTGTTTCCTTTTTGTAGTTATATAGCTGTTACAATGAATAAATGCCGGAAATGCAATAGATTATGAATTTCTACACTCTTCTCTAGCAACGTTGTTTTCAGGTCCTGAATAGTTCTGGGAAGGAGAAAGTGAATTGCAGTTGTCCTGATAAAAACAGTATGAAGAACATTTTTCCCATTAAAATAAAACCGGGACCGATTGCACCTCTAGGAAGGCGAACATAGAGGTCCAGATCCATTTCACATACAGTGGCTCAAACAATTGAGAGTACACCTTACTTTTACTTGATAAATCCGACTTTCAGTATAAATAACACATTACCAAGAAGTGCAAGCATGTTTTTGTTTTTACACATGAGAAATGGTTTAATTTAAAGTAAAAATAAAGAAAAATCAACAAAAAACCTCTAAACTGAAAAATTTCAGAAATATTTTAAATAAACATACGCACATTTTTGCCTCAAAAAATTGAAAATACACCAGTGAAATTTTTATAACATATCGCAAAGAAAAAAAAGCTTCAATATTTAATTGCATGTCTTTTGGCTTTTATAATGGCTTTTAAACGACTTGGCACCGATTCGATCCATTTTTGGTGGTGTCTGAAGATATTTTACCTCATTCTTCTTGCAAACTTGTTTTAAATGGGTTTTGTTTCTAATTTTGTGTTTTTGAACCACTATTTCGAGTGTGGCCCACAGATATTCAATGGCATTAATGTCGTGGTGTGTGTAAATGCTGTTTACACCACATTTTGACATTAAGTGCTTTCTGTTTGAAGTCGTTATCCTGCTGAAAAATGAAATATTCCTCTAAACCAAAATTTTTAGTTCTTTTCTTTAGATTGCTGCAAAGTTTATCCAAATAAGCCATATGACTCATAATGCTATCGTTAAAAACTAAATTTCCTATCCCGGGTGAAGCCATACAACCCCAAGCATGACGGAGTCACCACCATGTTTAACTGCTGGGTGTAAATTTTTTGGATCCAAAATAGTATTAGGCTTTCTCCATACGGTGCGACGCGTGTCACTGCCAAAAATGTTGAATTATCCTTCATCACTAAATATAACTTTCTTCCAAAAGTTATTGGTCTTCAATTGATGAGTTTTTGTGTATTTTAAACGTTTTTTCTGAATTTGCAACCTGATGAACGGTTTCTCACTAACAATTCGATTTTTATATCCAGCTTGTCTAATTACATTTCGCACAGTTTCAGCACTTACACTTCTGCCTAGGATTTGAGAAATTCCTGAAACAAGTTCAATGAACTATTCGGTCTCGGTAATCTAAGGAAAGTGCTAAAAATTGGGTTTAGGGGAAAATTTCATTTTCCAGCAGGACAATGACCCCAAACAAAACGCACGTAACGTCAAAATGTGGTGTCTTATTCATTGTAAACAGCATTAACACACACTACCACAGTACCCCGACATTAATGCCATTGAATATCTGTGGGCCACTCTCGAAATAGTGGTTCAAAAACTCAAAATTAGAATCAAAACCTTTTTAAAACAAGTTTGCAAGAAGAATGGGGTTAAAATATTTTGAGATACCATCAAAAATGGATCGAATCGGTACCAGGACGTTTAAAGGCTATTATAAAAGCCAAAAGATATGCAATTAAATATTGACACTTTTTCTTTGCGAGATATTACAAAAATTTCACTGGTGTATTCTCCATTTTTTGAGGCAAAAATGTGCGTATGTTTATTTAAAATACTTCTGAAAATTTTCAGTTTAGAGGTTTTTTGTTGGTTTTTCTTTATTTTTACTTTAAATTAAACCATTTCTCATGTGTAAAAATAATAGCATGATGCACTTCTCGGTAATGTGTTATTTCTATTGAAAGTTAGATTTATCAAGTAAAAGTAAGGTGTACTCTCAATTGTTTGAGCCACTGTATATACTTTACAGCAGGTTTTACAGCTTTTAATATCGAAGACGTAGAGTCTGCGAGCCCATATAAACAAAGTTTTGTTTTGATTTTTAAATACGCACTGCCATAGTTGCCCTTTTTTTCGATTTAAAGAGAAGGGTATCACTACAACATTGTCTGTAGAAAATCAGTTGTGGTTGAGCTGAACCAAAACTGGTTGCTTTATTTATGCAAAAATAATATCTAATTGCAAAATAAGTTCCATCGCTGTAATAAGCTTTAGTTCCAATCATCAGTCATGTTGTGAAGAAAGGAGTTTGGGAAGTCTACTAGGTTAAGAATTTCAAAACTTCTTCCTGCGAAGAACAGAAGTTGGACCTTCCAGTCGTCTAACAATGACAATAAGAGTATAATAATTTCAGTCAAGCATGTTGACAAGAGAAATACTGATCAAAACACTATTCTGCTACTACTTTTTCTGACTCTTATTCCTGAGGCTACTATTATTTTCTGAGTTGGAAGACATTATCTATGAATGAATTGCTGTTGAAGAGCAAAATGTTTGGTTTCACCCAGGGCTGAATTTTAAACATTGCCTTGCATTGGCACTCTTGTTAGCCATATCGTTATTATATATTAGTACTGCGAAAATATGTTTATAACCTAATATTTGATCATCAGCGTGTATTTGCAAATAGATTTATCCTTATAAAATGACTTCAAAATCTGATATTCTTCATATAAAATCTATCCAGGAAGTGGTTAAACCTTAAAAAATAAGTCTGTTTGGTTATTTATTCATTTGTGGCTATGTAAGGGTCATTTGAATAAAATTGGTCTGGGAATATAAATCATTTAAGGCGATTCAAAACAAATTCAGATTGTTATCTCTTTAATTTAACCATTTCTGACTATACAACGTTGAGGTCAGCTGAATATGTTATATCCCAGAGGATAAGCGAAGCGTACGAAAGGCTGTATACTAATAATTCGTTGTGTTTTACACGGATGACTTGTCGCATATGTGATTCACTTTGGAGTTTCAAAATTTACTGTCTGAAGTGTTGATGTTATTCGAGTTAATACAAATTGTGTGAATTATATAATATGTTAATATTATATAATGTGTTACAAAAATATATCCCTATAAATATATTGAAAGAAAGATGTATGTTATTCTTATTTATTTATTTCGTGGAACTCGTAAGTTTAAAAGCAGTAGCCTTGCAGCAGCATTGGAATTTATGATGTGTCCTTTTTTTCATGACAAACGACCCAATTTCGGCACTTGTCGCCATGACCTATTACCGAACATGACATCAAATTAATTGTTCGAAAAATACTCGGGTGGAATACACCTACTATTGTTTTCTTTGATCTGATGTTGGAGTGTTCGTGATGTTTTTATACCCCAGAACTGCATTCATATTGGGATTTCATTTATAGCTTCTAGTAACTGCAAAGAATGTTTATTGTCTCAAATCGGTAAAAAGGATACAAAGTCTTTTTCGTTAAGCCGGAAACGACTTAATTTACGCAGGACTGTATATCGTTTGCTTGGAATCACATCGTCGCTTCTCCGTCAGAGGTTAAATCCTGTCTCCTTTACTCATTCAAATTTCTCCTCGCCTCCGCATAAGCAAACCTGTTTACTCCTTGACCGGATTGGTTATTCATCTTCCTCCACCTTGACTTGGCTCAAGTTTCGAATTTCCGTATCAATCAGAAATCGTCTGCCACTTTAAAAAGAACATTAATTGTTGATAAAAAGAAACATACTGTATATATAAAAGTTTATCTGATCCATGGTGAGTTAGTAAGTAGATTTTGTGTATTCATTGCAATAATAATAATAATTATTATTATTCCCAATACAGAATTTTTTAAAATCTTTTTTTTTTCTAGGAGAAATAATGAAGAATAGTTTCATTTTTTCCTTTTATTAAATACTATGCTATTTTGATAAATAAAATATTTTTAGAATTGAATTTGACCATTACAGTATGTTTTGTTTGTTCTTTCAATTATTTCAATTTTGATGAACCTATTTTTCCTTTTTTTTTGGAATCAATTTGTTAAAATTAATAAGAAAGGAGATTATTCAAATTTTTTTTTCACACGAGAACTGTTCTTTTTCTGCCGGATGATAAGAAAGTCGTAAGAATTGCATTTACAAAGAATCTGTGATAATTCTCTAAGAAGTATCCATTGATTCTATTAACTATTGAGTTTTTATTTGTTGCGAATAATTTAAATAAAACATTCAAAATATAATATTTGGAGTATTTTTTTTTTAAATAAATGCTAAATAGTTAGATATTATAATGAAACTGAAGAAACAAGACCAAATTATTAAAATGAAGCTAATTATTAAAACTCTTAAATATTATTTACATAAAATATTAAATATTAATATTTTATTTTTTAATTAATTTTTTTACGAAATTTTAGTCACAGATAATTTTATCTTTGCTTTTAATTATTGTGATCTAATCTGAAATGCCACATAATTTCTTATTTAAATAAAACAATAAAAAATTAAATCGAATTTATTTTATATTTTAATACAGGCAGCTCGTTTTAAAGATCTTAACTGTTTTGGATTTTATTCTCATTAATCATATACTTTGCATCAGTTGTTGTGACTTCATGTTTTGAAATTTCAATTGAATTTTCAATTTTCAGATTTGACTGTATAATTAGAATGCACCAGTAACGAGTATGAATGAAGTGCTAAACAACGAACTAGATGCGAGCCGAGTACTTGCCGCAGCACTAAAACAGATGGACGAAATCATTAATGGTAAGCTGGCATCATTGATTTTTTTAGTCAATATTTTAGATTTTTTAAAAAAAATTTTAATTTAAAATTCAGGGAAAGCTACGGAGTGTATCATCATCTCCATTTTAATTGCTTAGAATTTATTCTAAATACATTTGAAATTAATTAACAACTCTGTGGACAGTAATTTAATTAGAATATATTTCAGAATACATTTCAAACGATTAAAAAAATAAAGAATTGTTTTTTTTTTTCCTTTGATGAAATGAAAACATTAGACAGGCAAACAAATAATCAAAGAAATTTGTTTGATTATGCAAATAAGATGCAAATTTAACTATCTTGATCGAGTAACGAGTGACATATTTACTGATTCAGCAATGAGATTGAACATAAGTTGTTCAAATAGAACGAAAATGCCTCATATTTGATTTTCCAGTATATTGTATATTGACAGCGATTAGGATAATATTGGATAATACTATTGGATAATATTAGGATAATATTGGATAATAGGATAATATTGGATAATAGGATAATATTGTATATTGACAAGGATAATACTA
Organism: Argiope aurantia; assembly: GCA_026543865.1. NCBI lineage: Eukaryota > Metazoa > Arthropoda > Arachnida > Araneae > Araneidae > Argiope > Argiope aurantia. Next base: position 9,837 of record JAPMOR010046068.1, on the reverse strand, counting down.
TTTATGGGTTCATGAGGAAAATTCTACCGTTTTTAATCCAGACAAATTTCTAATTAAGAAGTGTCAAAAAGAGGTTTGGGGCAGTTTGTCAGACATCTTACCAGATCAGAATAGAACAACTTGCTCTTACTGATTGTTTGCCATTCTGATGTTCGTGTTTAGTAAAAACATTCTTATTAATTGTCATCAATTTGGTTTTATATAGACAGATGTATTACTGTTTAAATAATAATTTTTGCTGCGACTTCTTGTAAGAATCAATCTGTCTAAAGTGCAGATTTTCTGTACAAAGATGGGCGGATTTCTTTAAACAGTTTTATTGTCTCTCACTATTCATGCGTGGGAACACGTTTCTCATTTGATTCAATTGAGTAAGTTTCGTCTGGATTGACTTCTTTACAATATGAGTATGTTTCAAAATGCTTGGGAGAATTTGGGTGAGTAACTTCAGACTGGCGCGGAATCGTGGTTCATAAATCATCTTCGATTAAATTATAGGTTCCCAAAGTGGTCCAGGTGGACCCCCAGGGGTCCATAGGAGACGACACGGGGGCCATGTAGACGTGAAAAGAAAACAGGGGTTCACAAGTTGTAAGTGGGGGTCCACGAAAAATTTTCAGGTTTTCATAATAAAGAACAAAAATTTTGCCGTTACAAGGGGACAGCCTTAATTTAATAAAAACAAAGGATGTCATTTCGGCTTTTCTTGGTAAATTGAAAGTAATGAAGTAAAATATGAGTCGGCGCGAATTCTCCCAGTTTCCGTACTTGTCACAGATAGAATGTCTTGATGAGGATATTCAGACATACAATCAACATTTAAATACCCTGCATGATGACTTCCAAAATAGATTTGAAGATATTCTGACAATGGAAATACCACCATGGATCATAACTCCATTTGATGAAACGGAAGAGGCGAATGTGGTATTACAAGAGGAGCTACTTAAGCTCATCACCAACGAGGAACTGAAGGTGAAATTTAAAAAAAGACTATCAAACATTTCGGCTGCAGGCTGAAATCCCCGAAAAATATCCTGGGCTGTGGGAAATTGCGAGAAAATTTTTGATAGCGTTTCTCTCGTCATATCTTGTCGAAAGAAGTTTTAGTGCCGTTACCAACCTGTTAACAAAAAAAAGGAGCAGATTGAACATCAAAGAATAGGGAGATTTGAGATTACTTCTTACAAAACTGAAGCCAAATATTGATAATTTGCTGTCAATTCATCAAGTACATCCGTCTTATTAAAAGTATGACTATTTTTTATTGTTGATTTACATTTCAGAGTTCATTGTTGATTTTTTGTCAATTGTTGATTTTTTGTAATAATAAATGTTTATAATTTTGTATAACCACAAGTATTATTTTAATACATAGGACACAAGAAAATGGGCTACTTTTTTTTTTCTTCTTAACACCCCCAATTTAGGGTGATATTTTTTAGGAGTTTTGGGAATACAGTAGAAATGTAGCAGCAGGGGGTCTACCAAAAATAGTAAAACTTTGAAAATGGTCTACGAGAAAAAAAAGTTTAGGAACCTCTGGATTAAATAAATCATTCGCTTAAAAACTAATCATTAAATATATTAGCAGTTTTTTAAATATTTTATACTGCAAGATTTCAGATGTAGTGTCTGCTCTCAGAAAAATTGGTGTGATTTTCATCTAGTTCTCCTTCTGATTTTTTTTCTCTGCAATTCTGAAAAGAGGTTCAAAAAGGTCTTCATCTAGTTCTCATTCTGATTTTTTTTTTCTGCAATTCTGAAAAGAGGTTCAGAATAGAGGTTTGTCGAATCAGAAGTGGTCTCGATAATGGCAGAGTGTCTATTTCAGGGTAGGAACTCACGAGATTGATATTTGATTTCACCAAAAGATTTGTCATCTATATGACCTTTGGGGCATGTTAAAATCGAAGTCGACCTTTTCTCATCGACTTGTTGCGGAAGATTAGAGATGATGTTTAGACGACGATGATTAGACGGTAATGAAGTGAAGTTTCAAAGCGGAGAGTTCATTTTAAACCAACGGGAGTGGTGTCTACTAAACTTTTTCGCATACTTTCTAATAAAAGTGTTATTCCCTTCTTCATCCCCGTAGAAGTTGAGTAAGGCCATGTAGACCACGAGCCCTCCATTTCTATTTTCAGATTTCAGCATGTGAAAGTTATGTACTTGTGGTGGTGTTATGTAGGTGTTATGCGCTACGATCACTACATGCGCCATCTTGCATTCATGTTATTCTAAAGCGCAACCTATCTACTTTCCCTAATACAATCTATGTTAATACTTCGCCCGGGGAATCCCCGTTCTATGTATACGCGCGCTAAGCGGTGATGTTACGATAGTTGTTAGTGAAATAAAGAGTTTATTTTTCTAATAGCGATGAAGTGCTTTAAACAACACTCTACATAACACCACCACAATGGTGACCTCGGACAATGAACCTGGTGGGTACACCAAATGAAGCGGTAAGCGATGCGTGAGGATAGAACTTGGGACCTTTCGGTTAGCAGTCCAGTAACTAAACAATTCTGCCAAAACGATCGTTCGGGTAGAAGAGTTGTTAACTGGCTTATATGCTATTCACCACATACTTCCTTGTATAGTCGAGAGAAATAGTGTGTGTTACTAAACTTCATGCTATTAGCGAACAATAATTATTTAAAAGTAGATTGGTGCGATATTTTTGAAGATATTTTTTAGCTTTAAATTTTTACATTGCGGTTAATACATAAGTACTAGAAAAACAAATATATATTTTAGATGCCTTTTTCCCGATTGATTGTAAAAAAAATTGGTGCAGAATTGCAAATGTAGTGGTAAGACCACATATCATATTTCATTTATTTAACTCATAGCCTTTTTCAGCTGTCGTATTACCAAGTTTACGAAAGAATGGATTAACAGACGCTGCACCCCTTGTAAGATTACGTTCAAAATTCGGTACGAAATATCATTTTAAATGATAAATCTGTGTACCAAATGTTATCCTTCTTGTTCTTTTCATTTTGTAATTGTCATGTTAATTTGTATTTAGACAGCCGGACAGACATACTTCCTCTGAATAGATTTCCTTCATAATTTGATAGAAATTTGCAAATTTGATGCTGAGATTGCATACCAAATTTCACCCATCTTGATCAAAGCGTTATTTAAGTTATTGTGTTCACAGACCAGCAAATATAATTCCAGAAATGTGTTTTTAGGTGTTTTTTTAAAGGGAAGGAGATCTACAATTTGGAGTCTCTTCAAAATCTCAAATTCGAATTTTCTGACGTTTATAACATTTTATCCGTATACGAGAATGTAAAGAATCTAAAAAAAAAAAAAAAAAAAACCCTGCCATTTTATAACAGCCGATTCGAAATGTGTCCGATGGTAGGTTATCGTTGAGAATCGCTATCTTGTGGGGAACTAAGCATGTCACTGCATAATGATTCTAACTTTTTCTGACCTTCCCTTTCATTGATTTTGTTCGATCATGTGGAAGAAACGTTTCCGCTCAGAAGAGGAATGGCCACTGTCGCAATAACTGAGATCATACTGCTCTTGAATTTTAATTGCCATTCGTTGCCCACTTATGAATTTTGATAAGTCGTTTAGTATTTGCAATGAATGACACCGTGACGAACTTCTATTTAGAATATATAACATACATGTAAGAAAATGACGCTTCGAATTTGTTAAAAATTGATGTGTTTAGGGCGATAACATTACAATGCGCAGCATTATTTAACATATTGCAGGGTAACTTCTTTTTGTCATGTGCAAATTTGTTTTTGTTTACGGAATGATATCGATAGGGTTATCATAACACGGAAACTGTCATTGTTCTATCAACACAAAAGGGTATTTTCTTTGTCTGGATGTCATGTTTTAGTGGCGTTGTTTGTTATATGTAAATTATTGATAAATCGACATTAAAACCATGAAACGTAACTTTGAAACCGATTTTACTTTCTCTTCTACGAAGTATAGAAGAAATATTGTAATCGAATAAACGATTCGAACTCGTGATTTTGACGAATCTCCATGTTTGAGACCACACTGATTTCGAAAAACGCATTTTTGTGGCTCTGTCAGTGAACAAAATCAATCAAAATCGCTTTGAGCGGCGGCCGAAATTTGATATAAGGAATTACAATTAAATTTGTAGATTTTTATCAAATTTTGAAAGAAATTCAATCTGAGGAAATCTGTTTGTCTGGCTGTTCGAATACACGTGAGCTCAATAACTATAAAACGCAGAGAGGTTGGTAGGTAAAATTTGATGAAGAGGTTTTTATCATTTAAAATATAGATATTTATCAAATTTTGAATTAGATTTATCAAACAATTGACTATCGGTCGGTATGTCTTTCGCACTCATGTAAATATAATAGCTCACAAACGCAGGGACATAAAACTCAATTAAAAAAAGGGACTAAAGAGATTTGATTAAATTTGGTATGTTACCTTGTGACTACAATTATAGTAGGCCGAGATAGCCTGGTTTCTAGGATCTTGGTTTCGCGTTCCTTGGGTTGCGAGTTCGAACCCGCCGGCCGAAGACTCTCCATGTGTGAGGTGGTTGGCGAACGTATAAATCTGTCGTGATCCCAAAGTCCTCCATGTCGAGAGTAATGGATCACTGGGGGTACTGGATCAGGGATGATCGTTCTCTGATTCATGTCTAAATTACGATCTGTGGATGAGTGAATGAAATGCATGAATGAAGTCCGCCCTGTAAAAAGGGTTGTGACGAGTGAGAAGCTAAGTCGTTCTCTTGGCCCTAGATGGCGATGCTAAAAAACAAGAGACGCAGCTTTGGCTTACAATCACTGACTTCTAAAGTCAGTAGACTTGTCTAGACAAGAGCCATTAGAAACAACAACAAATATAGTTCCTTGTCAGATTTAGGTGTCGGCAAAAAGCGCCCAAAATACATATTATCGCAGTAGACTCAGTGAAAAAGCTAGATTAACGCCAAAGATCTATATTTTGTACCTATCGTTTGCCAGGTTATGCAAGGTATTCGCAGCTTTGTCGAAGGTCCACAATTTTATGTGGAGGAAATGCACAACATTTATTGGGGAATAAGCTTGAGTTTGCAGGTGATGACTTCCGGTGGTTACTTTCTCGGACTAGAAGTATACAAAACTGAAATATTATTTCAGGAAAAAGAAAATAGTCTTTGAGATTTTGTCGAATCTCCATCTTTCAGACCTCTCGGATTCTGGAAAATACTTTTTAAGTCTGTCAATTTGTGAACACAAAAATTCAAAAACTCTTTCAGCTAGATAGATGAAATTTGATATGTAAAATTTACACTATATTTTAAGTTTTGCCACATTTTAAATGAAATTCATTTTTAGGAAGTTTGTGTATGTAATTGAGAGCAAATGCTCAGGATAACTACAGAATGTAAAAAGCTAGATGGCTAACATTTCGTACACAAATTTAGCATTTAGAATGTAGATTTAAAAAAAATGAAATTTCGGACGAATTCGTTAAAGGGTTAATCTTCTATCAATCTATACATTATTATGTATGTAAACTCGATAACTCGCCTGTAAAACGCCAAGCCGATACATTAAATTTGGTTTGCGATTTTGGTATTAAATTTAAATTAAATTTGGTTCTTCTTGTCGAAGACATAGGCGTCTAAAATGTAGGCTTGTTTTCTTTACTATACTATGAAGCACAAAACGTTCATGCGTGGGACTATGAAAATAAAAATTGGAACACTTGTGACTTTCGCCGTCTTGCTAAAGATTTTCAATTTTTATGAACAATAGATAGGTGAAGGCGAAACACTTCTTTGAATGAGCATGCTAGAAAGTTACGGAGAGACAACTTCTGCTCGTTTGTATTGTTTTCTATCTTGAGTAATTATATTTCCCAACTTTTTCAATCTTGTTTCTGATTCACCTGATTTTATCTTTGACATATCAAATAATAACATATCACGTTACTGCAATAACATATCAAAGTATGTAATAATAAAACTCTTACTTCTTTTACCTTTTTTTTTTAATGTTTATTTATGTTAAAATATTCTTGTCAATCTATTGCCATTCCGGAATAGCAAGCGAATTAAATACTTTTGGGGTTCTTGTTTGTCGCTACAAGGATAATTTTCCGAGATCACTTTAATTTCATTGGTTGTGATGGTATCATATGATAAAAGATACCATTGTGCTAGAATTTTTAATTTTCAAAGAGATGTGGATAATATGGTAAAGGATAGGTACTTATTTATTTTTTCTGGTCCTGCTATAAATCGTTGGTGATCTTGGTATAATCTGAAAATCTCCAAGTAAATCCGAGATTGCAAACATCTTGGCGAAATTTTGGCATCTTACATACAATGATGCCTGCTGTAATCTGAAAATCGCGAAGTAAACCCTTTATCTTCGTTATTTTGAGATTATACTAAGCTCTATTATAAACTTATTATCTTGGCTTAATCATCTGAAAATTGATTGAACAAAACTGAGGACTTGTAAAAACAAAAAAAGGTAAAATACCTAAAAAAACTAGGTAAAAAATTTCTCATATTTGTCGCATATTCAAAACTATTTACACCGAATTTCTTATTCGTTCCTAATAATTAGAGACCAATTTTTCGTTCCATTGCCATGAAAAATTTATTATCACTGGAGCCAGCCAATCCAGCCAAATCCTGAGTCAAAGAGTCATGATAAAGAAGGATGACATCTCTGTTTGGCCAAATCGACTTTTGAAAAGTTAAAGTGTCATTTGAGGTAGTGTTAAAATATGGGGAGGGGGTAGCTATTCTCATGGATGAATAGGTCCACTTTTGTGTTGTGTGTAAGATAAAACCCTTTAAAAGAACCAACAAATCAGTTAAGCTGGCTGCATTAATCTGTTTGCTGCTAAAGTATATATTAGGATTTAAAAAAAAAATAATTCTGGCGTAGAACACAGCTAGAGGATAGAACCTATAAACGTCTTACCAATCATGTTCTTTAGCTATACTTTAGTTAGTTACTCATAATAGTTGCCGATGGATCTTACCATTCGGAAAAAAAAAAAAAAAAAAAAAAAACCGTGACTTCAACCTTTATTTTGGTATGGTGCCATTGTCTTCTTTACAATATGAGAAGAATGTCATTTGTTATTAATGCCGAATGATTAGCAGATAATTTATCTTTAGTCTCTCTCGTTTTGTTTTTCGGTGTAAATAATATTATTGTTTCAGGTCCAAGCAATGACACTAACGGTAAAATAAAGGACCATACTGACAATCAACAGTGTTACAATGGTTCGTCTTCTACAGATGTTGCGTTCTTCATTAAGAGCTTAAAAAGTGCCTTAGAGAAAAGTGGAGTGGCAGACGGTAATGGAAACCGGCCGAGACATCCGAACGAAGATATCGACAAAGAAACCTTACTTTTCATTTCAAAATGGCTAAGGAATGAATTGTTCTCAAGAGCGTCCCAGGTATGCTTCCATCCTTTATTCTCTCATTACTTACTTCAGATATTTTCTATTATTTTAATCGAAATGATTTGCTATTATCTTTGTTGTGTTGAGTTTTAATCTATCCCATAGAAATAGCTAAGAATAACAAAACTAGAAATTAATGTATGATTCTTTAATTTGATATGATTTATATCAAAATTAAAGTTTGGTTTGAATTACATTTTTCAGTCGCATACAAAGGAGTGGTATCTGGAAGAGTTAAGTTATATTTTATAGCTTACTGAAAAATATGGAACGATATTGTGCAGTCTTCCCTAAATCCGCATCATTCAAAATGAAATTTCTCATTTTCTAAATTTTGAATTCAACAAAATCGGTCTTTGGCTGACATTCTTAATTTCTTGATATTGGTTTTTTTTTCAAACTATCTTTGTAATTTTGTAATTAAAGGCACCGGAGAAGTATATAATTTTTAGTTTCAGAAGGGAAGATTTATTAGGTTCGTTCGTTAGTTCGTTAGTTATTCGTTCACTAGTTCGTTTTGAGGTTTTAGATTTTGCTTAAAGTTTCATGACAGTGTTCGCAAATTTTTCAGTCTGCTTATTAAAAATGAAGTAATAGTTGTTGTTAATTATAATGTTTATGGATGCAATTTCTTGCTCTCGCATGTTACCATTGACTTAGGAAGAAAAGTAGCGCATAAAGCATCTATTTATTTTCGTTCCCCAATTTTCATATTTGGGCGATTGACAGCACAAGAAGTTAGATTGATGAATAATTTAAGTAAATTATTGATCTGTGATCAAATTTTGGGTTAAATCTACTTATGGGTAGTATGTTTATCTGTCATGTGTATATGAACACACATTAACTCAAAAATATGACAAACATTATTAATGAAATTTGGTATGCGATTTTTGCACCAAAATTGTAGATCTTCATGAAAATTTTGAACCTTGTCGATCAACGGATTTCACTAAGTTCATCTTGCTAATGATGAAGCTGATAACACAACTCACCATTTTATATGAAAGAATTCCATCTGCTTTTTGAATGCAGATTTATTTTTGTAAGTTAATTGCCTTTCAAAGTACGCTCCGTCTTGTAAATATTTATCAAAAGAGAAAATAATCGAAAAAAAAATGGTTTAAACGACTATGGAGCTTTGAAAAACCTTTATGCTATTAATTTTCTTTTGTGTTTAAAAATATTCGAAGTAATTCAAATAAAAAAAAGACATTCTATTCATTAAAATCTTTTCCCGCTGATTTGGCGTGCCACTGTTATTTTTATTTATTTTTTAAATCTTATCGCTGTTGTAATTTGCTATGAACCACCTACAATCGTAAATCTTCTTGCAAAACATCAAAGAAAAAAAAATCCACGACGATAGGCACTTGCCTTATCTTTTGGAAGATAAAATACTCCAGAAAGGCCATGCACTTCTGATAATTTTCAGGAAACTTCTGCTGCTCATTCTTTTTCTGTGAGCGAGGGGATGAATGTCATCAATATCCTCTTGATTATTGGTAAGGAGCTTCTGTATACAAAGTGTTTTCGAGTCCTTAAAACATGTATTTAAAAATCAGCACATTCAACCTTGTGAGAGTAACCATCTTGTGATTTATTTATTTACTTTTTCTATTGAAGACTTTATATTCATGTGTTTTTTTAACTAGAGATTTGTTTTCATTTAAGGAGAGAGGAACTTTTTGGGAATACTTATATCAGACTAGTTTTATTCTTTAGAAAATTGCTTTGTGCTACTCCTTATGTTAATATGGAATAATACTAATATAATGTGTCCCAAAATAATTTCTAAAACTACTTTAAATGTTGAAGAAGATTTAAAATTGTAATAATAATAATAATAATATATACACACACACTCGAATCTTCAGCTAGGAACATTGTGAGTAATATTTTTTATTTGATTCTCTTACTTTTATTTTATCATTAAAATTTCCTTTTGATTATATAGTAACGATCGTTAGCACAAAAATAAAACGTATCTAATATAATCTCAACTCGCTTTAATATAAATCCTGAAACTAAAACGATGGAAAGTAATGCTGATAAAATATATTTAAAGCTTTAACAAATATATTTAAAAGAGGAAAAATAAAATCATTATCATGCAAAACATTTTTGAATTTTAAAATGGTGAAAAAATAGTTTTTGTGCGATAATTGTCTGTTTAATGATCCCACTTTAATCACCATTTTTCTCTGATTTTTGCAATGTTTTAAATACAATTTAGAGTTGTAGAATGATAAATTGCAAAGAAATAAATATATTCAGCATTTCCGCTGGCAGATAATGTTTATGTAAATAATCAGATTTAAAAATTAAATATTTGAACGTCAGTAACAACACCCAAATTAATAAATAGTTAAAAATTTAATAAAA
>JAPMOR010046065.1:327039-339092 GCA_026543865.1 Argiope aurantia | reverse complement strand
TTCGTTTTTACAAATATCGTAGATAATTTAAATAATTTAAATGAATTCTAAATCAATAAAAGTCTTGTAAATTTAATAGAAGTCCTCGACCTTTAGAATTTGTCATGTTGTTTTTTACTTTAATAAATTTACTTTAATTTTATTTAAGTTGGGTATATAAGGGTTATCGATTAACCCTATAAGGTACAGCGCCCTTTAAATTTTAAACCCAAAAAGATGTAGATAACCTATTTATACATATAAGAGTACACAGGCTAAATTTCGTTGATTATACTTATCCTTTTTGATTTTAAAGTATTCTGTCAGCTGGAACACTGTGCCGCGAGAGCTCTGAAATGTGCAACTAAGCAAGCATTGCAGTGAAGCACGAAAAAGAATAAAATTTCTAGTATTTGAATTTAAAAAACCCTACTTGATACCTACGTAGAAAATGTAGCATGATCCAGGGAGTACCACAAGAAGACATGCGTAGATTCGCTATGGGAAGGCAATATTTGAAACATTTATGGTGTTTCAGAAAGATTTAATTGAAAGTATCCATGCCATTTTCATTACAATTAATTTACAATCAAAAAATTATACTTATATTTAAAATAAAAAAAAATAATGTATATAAAAAATTAAAGTATTTTCATTTTTTTTATAAAACGAACATTAGCGAAATAAAGATTATAAAGAGCAGAAAATAAAATAAAGATCTCTACGTAAAGAATTCTGAACCGATTTCATTTTCCATGAAAAAGGATGAAAAACAGGAATCAAAGACACAGATGTTCTCTTCCCGGCATAGTATCTCGTCGAGTCACACGATTGGAGCAGTGTCCTAACTGAACACCTAATTTTTTCCAACGATTATGCGTATGTTTTCTCTATAAAAAAATTTAAAGAATAAATAGATTAAAATGCATCCAACAAAATAACTTAATGTTATTTTTCTAAGAATTATTTTTTACTAGTAAAAGTAAACAAAATTCCTTGAAAAAATAGGCTTCGGCATATCACGCTATGGCCGAAAAATATGGATCAGCTTGGTTTAGATTATTATCTATTATTAAAAAAGAAGATTTAATGTGGATCTTAACACTATTTTTCCATTTTTCGTTGAATTTAACAATTCTAGAAGCGATCGAAGTTAGATTTTCCAAAGAATGGAACACTGCGCCCCAAAGGGTTAACCGCTCATTGTTTTCCATTTCCCTGTGACATACTACAACCAGGAAAAAATAGTTTTGTAACATATTTTAAAACTAAATAAGCACCATATGTTTCAAATGCATGAATTGATTCCAAAAGTAATATTACTCCTTTGACTATCAATGGTACATATAAATTCCATTCATATTTCAAATCGACGTTTTATATTCGTTTATCAAAAATCAGTAATCAAAGATTTGCCCCTTTAGTTTAAAAAAATATTTCGCATCTTATGTGACTTCGCAGTTTGCTGAATTGGATTTTCTGATATATGCCATAATTTCCATGAAATAATGTATTTTCATTAATGAACATTATTTCAATTAATGTACATTATTTTTATAGGGATACATTATGCAACACAATCATAACTTTGCGTATAAATAACTATTCACTAAGATTCAAAAGAGTTTGGAATGATTAACAAACATATCTAAATACTTGCAAGGTCTTGAAATGAAGGTTAAGCTAGATTCAGCTGTAAGGGTTTAGGGATTATCTAAAGAAAAAAAGTTTGTTTCTCTAAACTTCCTATCAGATTAGAACTTCAATTCTTTCACTTGGGATTTTCTAGAAATAAAAGAATGCTTCGCTGGAAATAAATCCTCAGAACTTAATTATAACTGCTTTATTGTGATCAAAACAAAAACTATTAATATTAATCAAATAAAAGCTTTACATTGAGTTAATTTGAAGTAAGGAAATATTCAGAGTGAGGATCACATCTGCTTTAAAAAAAAGCTATGTCTCATATTTCATGTTGAAAGTGGAATATGAACAGATAATATTTATCCTTTTAGAATTCTCATCAATTTTTTAAATTCTAATTAAAATCGTCTGTTTTCGAATTTTGTCAGAATTGAAATTAAAGACATCTACTCGAACATATTAAATCGTGCGCTTTCATTTCACAATTCTTCATTTTAATATTTCCTTAAAAGTCTAATAAAATTCTTCACAATTTTTTTTTCGTGGATCTCCCGTGATTATTCGATAAATCTGTGAATATTCAATAACCCTATGTCTAATGATCGGGTTAATCAGAAATATTATGATCACAAATATTATAAAATGCATTTGAGAATTCTATGTTTACATATCAATATATATATCGTGCCGATAAAACGATGTTTGCATCAATAAAAAGTTCCACTGTTTTTTTTATTTATATAATAGGAATTTATAAATAGTTCTCTTCTCAAATGAAGAATTAGGTGAACTGAATAAATACATTTATTCATTTAAATTTCTTTGTAAGAAGAGCATCAACTTTTAATAGCCAAGCTATTAGGAATATATGCTTTCATTTTTCCTTGTGTCATTCTAAGAATCTTTATGTTGAATGTCCTAGCGAAGCTACTAGCTTCCCGACGATACCCTATCGAAGCCGTAGGATGTTTTTTTAATTCTACCCGATGCTAGCTTCAGATGCCGCATGCATCATGTGTTCGTATTTTATTGTCTATTTTACAAACCGGTGCAGCCGGTTTGCAAATGTTCGCTCTTTCAGTATTCAAAAGATTCAGTAATTGTGACCCATAAAAGGTGAAAGTTCAAAAAGAAATGTTCTCATATAAAAACAATTATGATCAATAGATCTTATTTTATTAAAAATTGTGGGTAATTGTAAACATTTCACTGTATTTATTTGGTTAGTCATCTTGATTGGCGACTTTATACTATTGGCATCCTTTGTGAAATAAGGATCACACTAAACTAGGATTTACCATAGTTTCAATCCAGTAGAAGAATAAGAATCACTAAATTAATCTTTTAAACACGTTCATTGACCCACCATTACAGTACATGACAGGTTTGGAATCAAATAGCCATTCAAAACACTTTTTAACCTATGATCAACTAAAGATGGACTAAAATTTTAGTTATCACGAACGATTCAGCCAAGGTCATATTTCACTAGTTTCTTCTATAATTTAATTGAACTACTTCATTTAAAATAAGTTTTCTATTTTTTTTATATCAGACTATTTTTATTTGGTTTACAATTCTTTAAAAGACAAGGAATAATTTTCTTATAATTTTCATCAATGGTCAAATTACCAGAACATTATTAAATAGTCTATTCCACAATTGTCAAGAAGCTTTATCCTTAATGACAGGGACCAACACCGAGTTAAAATCTTAGACCCAAGACCAACATCAAATCTATATTTTATTTCCATGCGCTCTAAAGCCAACATTTTGAAAATAAAAGATATGAAGTAATAAGCAATTACAAAGCACAAAAAAACCAACAGCATATAAATCAAAATTATATTTAATAGGACCATATAAAATTTTACAAAGAAAGTTCCAAAGCATTTTTTACAACAATATTAAAAGAAAAAAAAAGTGTTCCAACATCAAAAACTTGTAAGAAATATTTAGCACCTTAAAGTGTATAGAACTAAATGAATGTAAAAAAGAATCAACATATTAGGAGCGCTCTTAGCCACTGTGACATGCATACAAATACACATAAAAGATATGAACTGAAATTCTTATTTTTCAAAACTGTAATTAAACGTTGTTACCAATGAATTTTCTAACATTAAAAAAAATCTAATATACATTTAATGTCTTCATTTGGTCTGAAATTAAAGTTTAATTATAAAAATATTTTTCATTGCACTAAAAGGGATTAAACTAAAGAAGTTAAAAATCGAAATTTACTTCCCATTTCACCAAAAATTTATAACAAAAAAGTTAGAAATACATTTAAAAAACTTTCTATTAAATTTCACTCAAAACAGTATTTGTCATTAAGAATTAGTCACCAGTTTTGAAAGTGGCCGAAGTCATAAAATTTTAATTCAACTTAATAAATTTGAATTTTAAGTTTATAGGAAAATTTCATTATAACCACTACATAGAAAAATAAAACATTTCAGAGATCCTCTTACAGAAAAAATATATTCTTTAAATTTGTTCAGAGATAAGCTTTAATTCCTCAGGATAAAAACCAAAATGAAAAATGACCCGATTCATTTTCATAACCACAGGTGCACCTGCGTATATGCACTCTACAGAAAATATACCGATTATAATAATGATTAGTTATATATATACACAAGAAAAATAATTTTTGTACAAATAATCATATAAGAAATACCACTCAAAGATTACCAAGGCAATGACATAGAAAAGACATTTTATAGCATTTCTAAAGCAATTTTCATATCACTGATATAAAGATTTAAAAATTTGCAAGGATAAAATTAAATTAATTATTTTATACAATGCAAAACAATTCGAAACATTTAATATATTTTAATAATAGAAATGTAAAATCAAAGTGAAGCATTCGATAAGAGAGTAAAAGAATACAAAATTCATGTTAATAAGATAATGCATGTCTGAGTTCTTGTGTGAAACCTTTTTTTTGCAAATATAAACATGCGAATGAGTAGACTTCCAAAAATGCCATAATTGGAGCATTTTTCAATCCTTTTTTGAAGTACATGGCTGAAAAATAAAGCAGCAGGCTACACTGAAGTATGAATGAATCTTCATTTGTTTCTTCAATGTGTTCATAGAATACATTTTTGTAATCATTCAAGAGTTTGGACAAATAAGCGTCGTCCATATGCCAGTTACTAGGATTAAGATCAACAAGTTCGTATTCGGGATGTATTAAAACTTCAATATCAAACAAAATATCAGATCCAAAATTTGTGTAGAATTTTTCATAGCATTCTTCTGTAGTGAAATTAATCTTCCAAGGTACTTGATAACCCTCCATCACAACCTTCGTCAAATTATCTGCAAAAATAGCTGGATACGATTGATTTACTTTATATTTCATGGAGTGGGAAAGTTTTACATCCATTATAAAATTTTTCCAGTTTCTTTCAGAAAGCACTGTAGCTTGTGGATTTACATAAATTCGTAGCAGGCAGAAAGTTTGACAAGCCCTGGTATATTATAAAATACTTACTGTAGGTAAATTAAAATTCGGGAAAACTACTGTAAAAATAACTGTCATTCAAGAAGCGCAAGCGTTTTTTACTCCCGAATTTTATTTGATCTTAGCAAAATGCTGGACAAATGTTGTATACGGCAATTACTGTACACAATCGAATCGTACTATCAAAATCAATTGCTCAAGCGTCTGGTATCTTATTTATAGCATCATTCACACGAGTCCAACTATTGTATGCAATAAAAGCCACGCCTACTACATTTACCATTACCAACAAAAATTTACTATTGTCCCATTCGGGTTACGTGATGGTCTGTGATAGGCATGACCTTCTATTGCGCGCAATAGTTGGCCTCTTGTGAGCTCTGCTTAAGTCTCACAATGTTGGTACTCCATTGGTACATAATGGTACATAAATCGCCATTTTGGCATATATGCGCCAACTCAGTTTTTACTAACTTATGCGCAGATTTGTAGATAAATTTATGTTTAAAAATCACACAAACAAAAAAAGTAGATGAAACATCTAGGAATGATATATTAATTTTGAGATATTTAGGATGAATTTCTTTATATTGTAAAAACGTTAGAATTTGAAGCCATAATCTATAAGCCCATGCGCATAAACTGAGAAAAGAAGACTGGATTATGAGTCGTAGTAAAATAGTTTTGACAACTATTTACAACTATCCAAAGTACCGAAGACAATATTTTTTGATTTTTATATTGGGTACAGATATTAGTCAAATCTAAGTCAAATTGATGTAAATTTGATTAATAATGATAAGTTCCTGATAAGTTCAAATTAAAGTAAAATTGATTAATACATCGGGTTCCATGCCGGCTTCCTGGCCTAGGGGTAACTCGTCTTCTCCGTGATCTAGGCGTTTCGTGTTCGAGTCCAGGTTCGGCCATGGTTGTTCGCTTCCTTGTGTTCTCTGTGAGGTGCGGGAATGAGTCCCCCTGTAAAAAGGGGTTGTGCAAGCGAGTGTGTGTGTGCTATCTTCATTTGAGCTAGAAGTCAGACTTCTGCCCTTCAGTGCTGAGGGGTCTTTACACTCAGAAGCTACTGCGCAAAAATTTGGCTTAAAATAGTCACACGACAAAAATCAGGTTTCATACTGGAGCATTGGCTTTTTGGCCAATATGGTAATCCAAACAAAAAAAGTAGCTCTAATAACCGCATGCTTTACCATCCGCGTAAATTTTTAATTTTGTGTATTTGGCATTACTGGCATCCTTGGCGAAATGAAGGGGCACATTAAAGCATATATCGAAAACAGTTGAATGTTAGAAAATTGATTAATAATTCAAAACTCATATATGGTTTAAAATACGCACATTTCAATTTAATAAAATGAAAATAAATTTTACGTTTATACTTGGAAGTTAAGTGATAATAAGTTTGAGTTCGGTTATATTAACGCCCTATTTGAAAGCAGCACTAGGATTATTTTGGGACGGACTTCATAATTTTGAGCAGATGTCAAATGCAAGGACTGTGCATGGGATGGTGCTTCCTCTCCAAGTTTTCGCGCCGCACCAGCGGGAGTGAGTTTGGTCCCGACGGATTTCGAGTGAACCAGATCTGTTTACACGACAGTTCTTCGGAAGAATGAGATCTTGAACCTGAGACCTTATTCCCAGGCCACCACGGCCCCAATAATAAGTTTGAAAGATGTACCTTATTAGCAATACTTTTTGAACAAAATTCCACGGTAGTTTAAGAAGTTTTATTATTTTTAAAATTGACTATTTTGGTAATTATTTGGAAGTATTTTTAGAATCATATATTCACACAATATTGTTATTCAGGGCTTAAATTTTATGTATTTGTATGGGTGGAAATTTACAAATCTAGTCGTCTTTAAAAGGCATCGAGCTTCTAAAACAAGATGGCCGCTGATGTAAACAGAGAAATACATTTGTAGAGTTGAAGATCTCCCCAATGCAACTTCGCTAATTTCCAATTCCAAAGCCCCAATTTCATTTTTAACTATTTCGAACCTTTTGTGATTAAGAATCAAATATATATTATTTTCTTTTCCACCCCTTTGGATTGGCATTCGCCATTGCCTTATCATTCGCCATTGCCTTATCTTCGATGTCTAGCAGTATATGTGGTATTTAAAACACTCGCAATGCATCTTTTTTAGCTTAAGGAACATCCTCGGACTTTTTTTGCCTCTGAAGTTTCATAATTTCGTTGCAACAATAAACATAAGGATTTTGAGGAAATCAGCAGATAGTTATAATCGTTAATTCCTCTTATATTTTATCAATTATTTAAAGAAAATTCTACTGAATATATCAAAACAGACTTCGAAATGGATTCGTTCTTTAATAAATCGAAGCAAATTTGCAAGCTCGAACAAAGGATTGTAATAAAATAGCAAACCGTTTATTTTATTTAAAGAAATAAACTAATAAATAAAAATTCTTTTTTAAAATATTTTTATTTTATTTTATTTGAAAGGATTTTTTTAAAACCATTCTTCAAATTAATTAATCGGGGTTGAAAAGCATGATTTTTTTATTTACAGAATCCTTTCAACAAATAAAAAATAAGTATTGCTGAATTTAGTGTAAAAGTAAATACAACAAAATGAAAATAAGTAATCAGTGAATTTATTTCTTCGGAAGTAGATACTAAGCATACATTTCGTACAGTCTAATGACATATGTAGAAACAAATATATTTAAAAAAAATTAAGTCAGTTCCTACTTACGTTTTCCGCCGTTTCATGGTGTCCGCTCTGTCCAATGTTCGAAAATCGAATGTATTTTTTTTTATGAGCAGAAAACGAAATGCTGTGTAACGAAACACTTAGAGACAAAAATTTTAGTATAATTGATTCAGTTCCGCTTTTAATCCAGTAATACTGCATTCAAGGTCAAACAAATGTGCGATACTACTTCGAAAATTTTATTTTACTTAGTGACGTTTGTTGAACGAAAGCTATTTTTAATGATAAACTGCCTTAGTGCCGAAACGACACCAGCGGACGTTCAAGGTATATTTAGTTGCAAAAGCTCTCCTAATTAACCTATAATCACAAAACTTTTTCTAGGTTATCATGAAAAATTTTCTAATTCGCAACAAAAATAATGAAAGGAGAACAAATTAAACAGGCTCCAATGCCCAATCGACACCGACGGACGATCTAGTGTTAATAGCATTTTAAAGAATACATGCCACTAAATGTTATTTGTATCAAAACTTACGGATATTTTGATTTTTCACTTCGAACGGTATTTTTTTTTTTTTTTTTTTTTTTTTTTTTTTACCTGACGTATTTACGTTTATCGGTATTAAGATTTAGACTGGCATGTATAAAACTCAAACCAGATAACTGGCTAAACTGGTCCACCAGTCAAACTCTGTTTTCGGAAAACTAATTTCCGGTCCATTTTCATCCTTCTTTTAATTCCCAAATGGTTGATAAATTCTTAAAATTACTACGAACTCTTAAATATAAAGTGACTTAAATTGATTAACGTACATAGAATGATTCTATAAAAGTTATTTCATTCATAACTACAAGTTATCGAAAGTTAAATAATCAATGAAACGTGCGACATTTATATTTAACGAATAAAAATTTTATTTAATAATTCAAATAAAAGGTATAATTGTTAAATATGAATAAAATTGTGATCCAGTGACACATATTTCAATACATAAGAATAAAATCGGCATATTTGGTATTAAATGATTGTGAAGATTCCAACGGTATAATAAAATCTATAAAGATCAGTTATGGCTTATATACTGAAAAGAAAATTTTAAATAGCGATGATGTTTGAATTAATTTAGTATTAAATGATTATGAAGATCCCAGTGACTTAATAAAATTTAAAAAAAACAGTTATGGCTTATATAGTGATAATAACATAAAGCACATTCAAACTTTTCTAGTCATGATATAATTTATTTAACACTAACTTTTAACATTAATAGCTATAATGAATAAAAAAGGAAATTAAAATATTTAAATAGCTATTCAACATTTCAAATATGATGTCATGAAAATTGTAATAATTAAAATTACATTACCTTATGAAAACATATGTTAATTTGACATAAGGTCACATTTAAAATTCATTCGCTCTAAATAATAACATGCAAGAAAGTAAACTTCCATAAATGCTATATTGGGAGCTGATGTCACACCTTGTTTATAGTAGTCGACAGCCATGTAGAGCATTATTGAACAATAAGTTGTGAAAAGGAATTTCATACTTTCATCTGATTTTTTACAAAATCTTCTTTTAACGAAGTATAAAAGTTTGGAGAATGTTTCTTCATTCACATGCCATAGGACAGGACAAGGTACATCATTCTCGAACCAAGGTCGTACAATATCTTCAAGGATAAACAAAATATCAGATCCATGAGTTAATAAGAATTCCTCGTAACAGTCTGCTGTTGTAAATTTCGTTTCCCAAGGAATATCATAAGTAGTCATGATTAGTTTCATCATATTATCAGCAAATATAATCGGTTGCAATTTTGTTACTTTATATTTAAGGCGATGGGCGAATTTCGAATTCATTATTATACTCTTAAAATATAGCAATTTGTTTTTGCAAATTGAACTGTAATTAGTCGTCTTTTAAAATATTTTATTTCTAATACACCAAAAGTGAGAAACACTATTCTTCGTGAACTTCTTCCAACGGAAATAGAAATATTCTTTAATCTCTGAAGAAGCTAATCCAAAAAATAAGACAAATTAGAAGATTAGATAGGAGATTTATCAATATTCTGAGTAGAATATATATAGGTTATAATAGAACTATATTTAAAAGTAACCCATATTTTCACAAAATAAAATTTCAAACGCAATTAATTTGGCATTTTGGCTAATAATGCTCCACATTAAAAATAAATAATATTAACTTTTCCGTATCCTTTTTTCAAGTATACACCAAGAAATTGCTGGCCGGAATAGTAGTTCATGTACCAAGTACAAGAAAATATCGTCACAAGTGGGCAATATAATTTTTCTAGATTTCACACATGCGCATACCTTTCAACAATAGACAACCGGAAAATAGATAAGGTAATAGCGTGCGTACTTTCTCTTTTTTCCCTTTGAGGACTCTTTTTCTCCTCTTTTCTCTTTAAGGTATCCGAACACGTTCGGAGCACTTTTTTAGAAAAAAAAAACATGATGTAGACATACTTTAACCAGATATTTCTAGGTTTAAGACTATTCAAAATTAGTAATAGTATGTCAATATTTGAAATAAACATTAAATTCTTTTGAAAATTGGCATTTAATAGCATAGATTTAAGCATTTAAAAAAAACTTTAAATTGGCTACACTAAAAACTATTACTCTCATCTGAACAACACTTATACCAAAATAAACTACATAGTTTTCTCTAGGGAATGAACTACAATCGTATGGATATAATAATAAATAAAAATTTTAGAACCAATCGAAGAATTTATCATGGCATTTTTAATAAATGCATGACGTCATTGTTCAAACAATAGGCTGTAAATTAAAAAAAAATATTCACTCAATCTAAATTCTATTAGTTCATTAACTAGAAAGTAGTATAACGACAAAGTGCACCAAATTTCATAGTAATATGATAATTATATTTTTAGTAATTTGATTTGAAGAGAGTAAAAAATAAGTAAAGTCAGTTTTGAGAAAATGCATTTAAAGTATTCACTAAATTGTTTTAATAATAAATTATGTGTATAGACGCTCAAAATTCACAACATTTTTGGTTATACCTTCTTCCTCCGCAACTTCTGATAATTTTCTTTTTTTCATCATTTTTGTCCGGCAATTTTTGTGTTTGTCAGTGAATGCCGCCTAGATTCATTTATTCTGTTTTTGTCGAACTCAACAAATGCTATAACTGCATTTGCACTAGGATATACTCCAATAACCTTAAGAACATTCAGTAATCCTATAACACCTTCATTAAAAAGCATTACAGACATAAACAGCCCCTAATCTGAGGCTTCGGGTTCAATAAAGGCATCTTTAGGTTCAAATTTCCACTAAACACACATTTTGCAGTGAAAAAAATGTTCCGCATTTAAAACTAAATTTCTTTTATACAAATTTCTAACAGGTTTTTGGCCCTTTAAATCAGTACTTCCGGTTATTTAAATGCCCACTTCCGGTTTACCGATCATTACGAAAATATTAATATATTGCCTTCCAATTAACGTCGGGGGCACAGGATGGCGTTATGTTCAAAGACTGGTCTATCCAAAAAAAAAGAATTTTTAAAAAATGTCATTTTTGATGAAAATCGACCTTTTTATCGTGTTCGGATTCCTTAAGGTATAATATAGAAATTGTGTTTCAGAACAGGACAAGTGACGTATTGAGTTTAGCTATTGTCCCAGTGTAAATGTGTCTTAACCTCTAAGAAAAGTAGATGCATTATGTTAGTTATTGGTGATATGGCTCCTTTCTTACATATAAATTGATATTGAATTTTTTTTCTTTGTTGTATTACATTTTCCACCCTAAATATTTGTAATGCATTATTTATAACAGGAGATGAAAGTGAAAAAAAGATTTCAACGAATTCAAAATTTGTCAAGGATCTTGCAAAAAATAGTTAAAAAAAGTGTACAATTGGTAATTTACTCGTGAGTAAAATAATTAAAACAACATTAAAAAAATATAAGCAAAGATTAAAATCAGTTCTAAATGCAAATTTACCAAAAAAATTCCGTTTTTAAAACTAAATTTGTGCTTATAAAATTTTTAACATGTTTTTGGCCCTTTAAATCGGTAGTTCCGGTTATTTAAATGCAAACTTCCGGTTTATAGATCATTACGAATGTATTAATATCTTGCCATATAATTAACGTAGAGATAAAAGTAAACCTGTTTTGGATAGCTCAAAGACTGGTCTATCCAAAAAAGAATTTTTAAAAAATGTCATTTTTGGC